>SNQJ01S0003539.1:231417-242406 GCA_010110895.2 Picea sitchensis | reverse complement strand
TTTTTTTCGTTCATGAACTTTTGACACATTTCAGATAATCTTCGTATTTACCTCTTACAGGATTCCAGCTGCACACAAAATGACAGGAAAAGTAAACCGAAATTTGGTCTCAGAAATAAATCAGCTTAAACAAGTGATATCCAAGAAATTTGATATTTTGCAAAGAAATTGAAATGAAAAGGTATAGATGAGTTTTCCTAAAGGATATGTTTTAAAGGAATATTAAAAGAATCCGAGGTTAACGTCACTCAAACAACAATATCGTCTGAAATGATAAATAACAAAATTGTTTCTTTGTTTAATCAGAAGTTAAAACAAATTAAATAATTCACCCAAATTAAAAGCAGTCAGTCAAAGTAAAGTATCCCCGAAAATATATACAAGAGTCAGTTTTGAATTTTGACCTTTGTATTTTCAGTCAGTAAGTCACTACCTGACATCCTTTCTATCTTCGGGTTTACCTTTTAAGAAGTTACCATCTTTCTGTTTCATATAAGAAGGGATAAGAGTTTTTCATTTCAATCTCGTGAGCTTCAGAGTAGATCGTGGAAAGAAAGCGGGTCTTCACAACTGCTCGATCCCCTTCTAAACGAAGAGATGCCTAAAATGATCCTAACTTTCCTAGGTTTTTCAACAACATCGGAGGATTGAGGCTTGCTCGAATAGAATGCCCTGAGAAAGTTATTTTCCCTTTTTCCCCTGAGAACGAAGGTGTTGTGAAGGTCAAGGGAAGGTTGGTACCGAGTAATCAAAGTAAGTTGACAGACCTATAATGCAAAATATTACACAGATATCAGCCCTGATACAAACTGATTGCCCCCATCTTCATGCTTTAAAAATCAAATTATAAGACAGGTGGTGAAAGGAAATTCAGAAATGATTCCCCCCACCTAGTCCAAGAGACGATGAAAGGAAATTAAAAAATGATTGCCCTCATCTCAACATTTAAATGCATAAATATATTTCGAAGTGGTGAAAGGAAATTCAGTAAAAGGGGCCAGATAACTTCACTGGGGTACTGAATAGGCTCACTGGTAGTGAAGCAATATCTGAGATATCTGTAAGGCTGTTATACATGAATATCACTCTACTCTGGTAACCAATGCTTTTTAAAACCTGATCCACATCCCAAATTCAGACGGGCTTCCCAATTTAAAAACATGTAATCTTCTTCTTTTGTTGCAAGCTGATAGCCGCAAGATCTGTTGGGTCTCCTAGAACTATTTTGATTGTCTTAAAGCAGACCTGAAATTAGTAGCGGGAAAGGGAAATTCATGAAAGGGACTACAACTAAGTTTAAAAAGAGTATCTGAGTTTGAAAAAAGATTTTCAAGGTAAAAAACAAAGTCTCTTTCCCCCTTCGATACCCTGTTCTCAGGAACCTTTTCGCCTGATTGAAGCTATTGACTCCAGTTACCCAATATTGGCACGTGGTCTACTGTTCTTCCCACCTTACAAGAAAGTGGGAGCCCTAGTTGGAGCCTATGTTGGAGCTGCCTTTGTTTTTCTAGCCCGTCACAAATTTCATTCTTAATGCTCGAAATCGAAAGATGGTTTTCATATTTTCCCTCTGTGGTTTCAAGATCTCTAAAGATTTATCACACGAGAAATGATGATTATCGTACTCTCGAGATGAGTCCTACCTTTCGTAAAAAAATTTCCTCTTTTTGTTCCACCTCGGTATCTCATAGGTCGGATGCTATAAATCACGTAGTTCACACATCCCGAGCAACGAAATGGCGAAATCGTTTTAATTTTTCACCCACGACAGTAACGGGAGTAAAGTTTTCCTAAATCATGATTAAAACATCATTGGGTTTTCGCACCTCGTCATTCACCAAATCCAAAATTTTATTTTCGTAGCCCCAATAGCCGAGAACACGAGGTTCTTATTTTAGTAACCCGTGTCAAGGTTAAAAGTAAAAACTAAACCATGGTAAAAGTTCTGTCGGCAATTCGCCACTCGACGTTTTATTTTTTAAAAGTTACACCGTCTCAGCCCCGACTCGCGAAGTCACGATAAGGATATAAACGTAATTAATTAATCACTAAATCCGAGTTTATCTTCCCTTTTTATTAAGTCGTATTATCGCAATCTCGCGGTTTCGCAGCTCGGCATGCAAACCTCCTGGAAAATTATTTTCAAAGCTCTGAGTCGCGATATGGCGAATATAATAATTATGAAATTAATTGAGCCCCTAATCACGATTACATTTTTATTAACCAAAATCGATCATCGCAGTCTCGGGTGTTAGAGGTTCAAAGTGTTAAAGTAAAATCCCCGATATAACGAGTACCGAAACATTGATTAACGTTGGTAAAACCAGATTAATTAAGCTAAATCAATTTATCTTGTGTTTTGATGCTTGCATGTTTTACGAGGTAGCCTTATTCCTTCCATGCGCCAAATGATATTTCAACCGCCAAAATTTATGGCACTAATTAGGAAATAGGGCAAATCGACGAATAAAGATCATTTTTTTATGGCAATTTTTATTTCTAAAAATGATTTGAAAGGCCTGTTCTGAAAGGTATCGATTTTTCAAATATATATAAGAGCTGTGGTTCATTATAACAAATGCATTTTCATATTATGTGGAGCACATTTTATCAGTAAGTTAACTTCTGTATGTATACGTATTTTTATCGCAGAAGAGCTAAAGCAGAATCTCCAGGCATGGCCCCGTGAAAAGCATCCAAGGCCAATGTAGAGGTTTCGGGACAAGGTTCAGACAATGTCGCCGATACTTCGCCTCGAAGTATCGATTTGGTCCCAAATTGGTCGTTCGTTTCAGATGTTCTGCAGGCCGAATTGGTGGATTATTCCGACGACTCCAGCGACAATGAAAAGAATGACATAACCACCAAGTATAAGATCGTCATTCAATCCGGAATGCACAAAGTAGCATCCAGGCCACAATTGCTTCCATACTATGACATGGTCAGATGGGCATTAGACCATGTGGACATACCAACCAGAACCATCATGAATGAGCAGAAAGTCACCATTGGGACTTTCAAGCCCGAACATCTGCGAGCCATGTATAAGCTGCCCGCAACGTCCGACTATACATATGGCGCCAAATTCTTAGACGAGTTCAAAGAGAAGGAATGTATACAGTATGATAAAACCATGTCCAGCTTAATAAGAGATTGGGTTTCGCACGCCGCAAAGTTCAGGGCTGATAGCCACGACATATATTCAATAACTTCCTTAGAACCGCAGTACAAGTATGTAGCTATGAGGACATGCAGGCTATATGGGAGAGAGGACACCTCACATTTTTATCTTCCATGGGTGCCTCTAATGTTTCAGGTTTCCAAAGGCAATTCCTTCGATTGGGCGAAAATGCTGTCCGATAGCTTGACCAGTCGAATCACAGAGTATTGGGCGCAGAAAGAGGGTGGAAAGCTGTCTTCATTTTTCATGTCTGCATGCATTATGGACGCCGTGTGTTTTTTAACACCATTACCCTTAATGAGCTGGAGTTGGACACCAGCAGAAGATGAGCCTATCCACGTTTATCATGCGAAATTATGGGAAAACAAAGTGCCAAATTTCGTATCTGAAATCTTCAACTGGGTGATGGTGCCCCTGCATGTCACTATTTTCGGCCACCCGCCACTGAGGATCTCAGACAGTATAGTGAAAAATCTGAGAAGCATAGCTGACTGGTATGTGGAGGTCAAATTTTCATACCTCAGACTTTTCGGGGCTTTTGTTCCCCCGCATGCATTTCCATTGTTCATTCCCGACAAGTTGGCTTGTCGCGAGGTTTCTAGGAAAATAGTAATTGGTGGTATAAGTAAGGAGCTTAAGGGATATTCAAAGAAGGTATGGCCACCTTTTCCTTTTCATTTAAATTCATATTCTCTATTAGATTTCGGGCAAGCCAAAGCTGAGGCAACAGCCCTGGAGGACCTAAATTTGGTCCTCATTGAGTATAAGAAGCATGATCTGCAAAGGGTTGTGAGCAATCATTTGGCCAGTTGCGGGCTCAAGAGATTTGAGCATGAGAATTCACCCTCGGATGACATTTTCCGAGGTGCAAGGTCCTATGCTGAGATTCTAGCTTGGATACAAACCTTGGCACCCAAGGAGAGAGCCGATGTTCTAAAGTTCCAAGAACATTGACGCAGTTGTCTTCCTTCAGTGTGGCGGGGTGAGAGTACAATTACAACGAAGGTTAAACAAAAGGATGCCGAAGGCTCTAAGGATGCAACTCTCGATCAAGAAAAACACCAGGACGAGGGAGATCAAACTAAAAATTCGAAAGGAGAGATAAAGACTCCCGACCTGCGGAAGAAGCAGAATCTGGTTACTACTCTGGGACAATCAACGAAGTAGATCGGAGAACCTATCACATCAGTTACTCCCTTGCAGTCAACCTAGGGAAATATTGACGTAGGGTGGATCTTCAATGAAGAGTTGAGTCCTATAAGGGTAGAAGAGCTCCCTCCGAATGAGTTCTTCTTTGATAAGTAGAGAAAGGCAGTGGTAAAGAGGGAATTCTATCAGGAAGGAGAGTCAATAGACAAGAAATACAAAGTCATAACTGACGGGAAGGACAAGAAAAATGAACAATTCACGACTGAAATAGCAGGAACATTAGGAGCATATGCCTCGGCGAATTAATTTTCAGTCAGACTTTTGAAAAACCAGCTTAAACGAAAAAATTGCCTCATCAAGACCCTTGAAGCCATACTAGCCACAACAACAGAGACTTCCAAAGACCAGGCGAGCGTAGGAATAGAGCAGGCCAGGTTGGCCAATAAGAACAAGATAAAGCTACTCAAGACTAAGCTCGGGCAAGCACAGCTGGTGGTCCGGGATGGTCAGATGCAAGCGAGCCAACAAAGGGATTTGATCGAACAACTACAAGCTAGGGTGGAGATTGCTGAAAGAAAAGTGATAGATATCGGGATGTTTCAGTCCCAGGCGATGGAGATTCGGGGCAAAGTCTCTACAGCCCAACAAAATTTACTCGACAAGGTAGAGGAGATTCGGGTCAACTGCTTGCTAGTTAATCAAGTTTTGGAGAATTTAAGTGCTAGAGAAAGGGAAGTTGGAGCAGCACGGGTTGCCTTCCAAGAGGCTGTGATAGCCACAAACAACAAGGATTCAGGAAGCACTCCTAGATTCACCATTTCGGAGCAGACCAGAGGAAACATTCTATTGAAAGAATGGGAGCACAACATCGCAGAAGGCAAGCTGCAAGCCAAAAAGGTAACGAATTCCTTAGAAGAGGCCTTCAGTTCTGTAGATGGAAATCTACTAGGCATTGATAGCGGGGGTAATGCCGAGGCGTTGATTCAAATGGATATGGCAAAAATCTCGCTTGATCTAAAGGAAAAAGAGGAAAGAGATTCGACTGAGATTTCCCAAGTGACTATGGCGGACATAGTCCAAATAGACAAATGTATGATTAAACCAAGCGTGCAATTATGTGCTATCGACATCATAAACAGTCAGATGGAAGACAGACTGTCGCAGTTAGCCCGAGAATGTTACTTTTTTGAAGCCAACTATCAAGCAGAACCGTCGAGGCTGATATCTCAGCTAGTTGAAAGATGTGTCAGCTGTACCGAGCACACGCGAGGACAAATGTCTGGCACCAAGTGAAGACAGAGAAGAAGAAATGGAGCGATTGCTCTCCTCCTTATCATAACCAAAATTTTGTAACGATTGAGATTCTATCTTATTGTAAAACTATATAAATATACGATAGAAAGAAAGGCACCAGGCTGGACCTTTTTGTGTCGATTGTAATAGAGTTTTTATATTTTTGAGAGTTAATACAAAGCAAATATGAAGATTCTCAATTCTGTCACGACTGTGTTATGAGTTTGTTTTCTTGTATCTCATATTTCATTTCATTTCATATTCATAACTGATGAATGATTCCTTATAATTTAGTATGACCACTACTATAGCGAATGAATTTTGATTTTCTATAACTGTTTACTGTTTTTCCTCTTTACCAGCTATCAGCAGGTGTAAGACCAGTCAACACTTTCAGAAGTCCATATATATTTTATGCTTCATCAGGTTATCTCCTTACAATTTTCCCCTTCTGTTTATACGTGAGATTCTCCCTTGATAGGAGCCTCATTCGATAGACAACTAAATGTTTTTCTCCCACCTCATACTTTTTATTAAGATATAACTCAGTTACGGGAAATATCCTTTGATTTGCACCCCATTTTATTTCTAGAACCGTGAATTCTCTTTTATACGACCAAATTGAGACAACACTTAATTTCTCTCTAAATTTTTTCTTATTTTACCATTCCTCCATGACTGTCCCTGTACCAACACAACCCAATATCGAACCCAGATTATCAAATCAAACACACATTGCCTTAAACCTTTTCGATACTATTCTCAAAACAGCTACTACCCACGTTGAACTTGAACGTTCATGGGCAACGATTGAACATGATATAACCACCCAGGAACAGTTGGAATCTAGACAACGACAACGTAGAAATCTTCCCTAGTTTCCTTTGCCAAAGGTTGACGTTTCTCTCTTCTCCACCCTTTACTCACTTTCGGATGCCTAGACACTGTACTTCTAATCCTTAAGTACAGACTCTGGAACAACAGAAGGGATCCTCTCCTATTCACTTGCCTCTTCGAGGGGGCATCCTCCTATTAAGATTCATCTCCAAATACAATACTTCTCTTCATGTCCCATTACATTGCTTGAACTCCTTTATATAGTGCTATCATCACCTAAGAACATTCTAGAGGAGGAATATTCTAGAAGTAGAACCTTATTTAGTGGGCCTTATTTAATAATATAGTGGGCCTTATTTAATAATATAGTGGACCTAGTCCACCTTACATTGAATGGCCTCCACTATTATCACTATGCCCCCCCCCACTAACTCTCTAGATACCTTACATTCCATCCCCCTTATGAAAGCGTTGTCCTCAACGCTTGATGTACAACCATATACCAGGGTCCCATGGATAAGTGTGGACCATAGTGCTGAAGTAAACTAGAGAACCAGGGTCCCATTGAGAAATGGAAGCCACCATGCTGAAGTAGTCCAATCACCATTGTAAACCAGGGTCCCATGTCCAATTGCTCATGTGAACCCTACATGGAAGATATCGACACCAAATAACCAACTGAAAATGATGCTCATGATATTGACACCTATCATGTGGATCCAAATAAGAATATCCATCCACATAGTGGGAGATGATCAAAGATGAATATCTAAGGAACAATACCATTGTAGAATATCCAGGATGGACACTGGTAACTAGCTCCTATTGTGGGATATTGATGTTCTCTACAGAAGGTGGAGTAGAGTCATCAAATAAAATATGGAAGTGGTTGTCATCCCAAAAATGACAACTATCCATATACCAATCATCGCAATCGGCCTCAAAATCATACCAAGAATATATTTGTTGATTATATTCATCCCTGAGGTCCACCATAAGAAATATCTCCTGCATGTTATCCAGTGAATCTTGAATATTACGAAAACTATCATTGAGGCCATCTACAAAGCCATCCAATCTGTCATTCAATGTGTCAAACAATTGGGCTTTGAATGTTTCAACAATCTGTAGAATTTCTTTGAGGGTTTGAGACGAAATAGTCATCTGAGAACCCTATGAAAATTTATGAACTCTTCAGTCCCACCTCTGTCACTAAAAAAACACAAAAAAATAGAACAATAAATTACTGCAGAAAATCGCGGCATTTTCCGGAAAAACCCTAAAAAACCGCTGAATTTAAAATGCTCATAACTTCACTTCCTGGACTCCATTTTGGCTGTTTTTTTTTAAAATTGGGTGAAATTGTGAGAGGAACTCAGATCTGTAATTTGTTTAGGAAAATTTGGCCTCCAACTGCTACAAAAAAAAATCGCGCCACCGTCTGCAGAAAAAACCCTGAAAATTGTAGATTTTAAAACTTCAATATCTTGACTTCCCGGACTCCGTTTCAGACATTTTTTTTTTCAATTTGGGTGTTTTTATGAGAATAAATCATATGTACAACTTTTTTCGGAAAATTTGTACAGAAATAGACCAAAACTGTTTGTAATGTCGCGCCCTCTTTTTTCTTCTCCGAAAAAAAACAATCTGCAAAAATAAAACATATTTGCCCATAATGTCTGCCAAGGACAGTGCTTTGATACCACTTGTTAAGAACCTGAATAGATCTACAAATATAATCACCAAAATTAATTAATACACAATATATCCACAAAGCAAGATAAAATAAACCACACTTTATTATTACCAAACCCTTGAGGTAGGGTAACACCATATATTAATCCTTATGGGAGGATAAAACTCCTCAAGAAATCCTTTCTTGTACAATCACAATATTCTTCACTATGCTTCATTACATTTCTTACACTTATTTATATAGCACTCTCTATCTCCTAGGAACATTTTAGAGAGACTTCTCACATTTATTACATCCAACTACCATAGTCAGCCTTTATTAATATAGTGGACCTATTCAACCTTACATTGAATGACCACATTCTCATATATTAAATGACTTCCACTAATAATACATAACCACATTCCCATTTGGTACCTCCCTAGGTACCCCATATTACCTCCCTAGGTATACTACATTATAAGACCACCTCACAAAACTACTTTTACATGCCCCTGGGGTACATACTCTTATAAGGTATTACCTATTGGTTTATCTAATTCTCCAGCTATTTTTCAAAGAGCAGTTCTGACTATTTTTGCTGATTTAATACATGAATGTGTAGAGCTATACATGGATGATTTCTCTGTGTATGGTAATTATTTTGATGATTCCTTGATGAATTTGGAAAAATTCCTAATAAGATGCATAGAAACAAATTTGTCTCTCAGCAATGGAAAATGTTTCATGATGCCAACTGAAGGAATAGTATTGGGCCATCATATTTTATCATCAGGGATTACAATGGATCCTGCAAAAATAGAAATCATTGTGAACTTATCAGAACCAATCAATTAGAAGGCTGTGAGAAGTTTTCTTGGATATGCAGGCTATTACCGAAGATTCATTGAAAATTTTAGTAAAATAAATTTTCCATTATTTAAATTACTTGCAAAAGATGTACATTTTCATTGGGATACTAATTGTGAAACTACCTTTCAGAAACTCAAGGAAAATCTATCAACAATACCTATCTTAAGAGGGTCTAATTGGACTTTTCCATTTCATATCTCTACATATGCATCAGATACTGCAATATGGGCATCATTGGGTCAAAAATAAAATCTTATGACTTATGCTATTTACTTCATTAGCAAGAATTTAACCCCTGCAGAATTGAATTACATAGTCACTAAGAAGGAAATGTTGGTAGTAGTACATGATGTGAATAAATTTCGTCACTACATCACTGGTTATGAAGTCTTTATCCATATAGATCATTCTTCCATAAGATAATCATGAAAAAACCTATTACTAATGGCAGGATAACAAGATGGTTGTCATTAATGTAGGAATTCAACATCACTATATTAAATAGACCTGGAAAGGAAAATCAAGTGGCTGATTTCCTATCTCAATAAAACAATTCTGGTGAGATTGTTCTTGTCTCAGATAATTTTCTTGATGAACACCAATTTTCCATTTCAGTTGTAACTCCAAGGTATGATGATATAGCTAACTATTTATCGTCAGGAATGTTACCTCCTTCTTTTACATCCAAAGAAAAGAAAAGGATAATTAAACAAAGTGATAGATACACATGGATTGATGGAGAGATATTTTATACAAGATATGATCTCATAATTAGAAGATGTGTAAGACAAGATGATATTTTAGAAATATTAAAATCTTGTCATGATGAACCTTGTGGTGGTCATTTTGCAGAGAAGTGGATAGCATACAAAATACTCAATTTGGGTTATTATTGACCATCCATCTTTAAAGATTCCAAGAAGTATGTTAGAAGTTGTGACAGCTTCCAAAGGATGGGAAAGCCACTTCCAACTGATGAGATTCCACACAAGCCACAAGTTCACATTAAGCCATTTGAAAAATGGGCTCTTGATTTCACTAGTCCAATAAATCCACCATCAAAAGGGAAGCAGTACATCTTGGTATGTACTGATTATGGTACAAAGTGGGTGGAAGCTAAAGCATTAGTGAGAGCTACAGAACAATCAGTGGTCAACTTTCTCTTTGAATAAATATTTGTCATATTTGGAGTGCCCCAAGAGATTGTAACAGATCAAGGAGCACAATTTACTTCTAAATTGGTGCAAGACATAGCAGACAAATACAAGATCAAGCATCATAAGTCCACACCCTATCATCCACACACCAATGACCAGATAGAATCTACTAATAAAACATTGGAATCCATCATGACCCAGACAGTCCAATTGCATATAAAAGATTGGTCAGATAGGATAAATGAATCATTATAGGCATATAGAATCACCTAGAAAAATAGTATTGGGTTCACTCCTTATCAACTAGTCTATGGTAAGAAAGTTTTGTTACCTATAGAATTTCAAATTCATACTTTTAAACTAGCAACTGATTTAGGAATAGATCTTTCCGAAGCACAAAAAGAAAGGATCATGCAATTGAATCAGTTAGATGAGATGATACAGGCAACAATAGAACACAACATTTTGATACAACAACAAAGGGCACATTGGCATGAAAAGTTCATCAAGAAGAAACAGTTCAAAGTGGGAGACTGGGCTTTGTTATTTGACTCAAAATTCAAAAATTTCAAAGTTAAGTTTACAACTCATTGGCTTGGTCCATATGAGGTTGCAGAGGTATATGAAAATGGCTCAATCAAACTACAAACAATAGATGATGAGGCAAACTCATTCATAGTCAATGGACATAGGCTAAATCTCTACAATAAGCCTGTCAACAAAGAAGATTTTATGCAGCAGTTATCTCAACAACATGAGATGGAAGTGTTGGAAAAACACAATCATGTGTCTCCTTCACATTCCTCATAAAAAAAAAACAATAT
>SNQJ01S0003539.1:220123-231382 GCA_010110895.2 Picea sitchensis | reverse complement strand
TATATATATATATATATATATATATATAAAGAATCATAAAAAAAGAAGGGAGTTTAGTTGTGAAAACCGAGGCAATTGGCACAATATAAATTCAAATTTTCATTGTAAAACCAAGTCAACTTGGCCAATCAAAATTCTCCAAAAAAAAAAAACACATTTTTTTCACCTTCTAGTTTCATTTACAGCATGAATTTTTCTTGACTACATTTGTACATATTAGTTTTTGAATTTTTTTTGTGTAAAAGACTTGAGGACAAGTCAATAAATAAAGCTGAGGGGTATAAGGTATAAGTTTTTGAGTTTTTTTAGACCTTCCAAGCCTTCTATAGATGTCATCATTCATTTCAAAAAGAATATATTCGAGCAGAGGGACCTGAAGAAGTACATCCAACAGAGGGACCTGAAGAAGTGTATGCAACAAGGAACTTGAGAAAAACACAATGCATATCAAATTCATCATAGCAGAGGACCTGAGGAAGACACTAAGAAAATGAATCTAAGAAGAACTTCGTCAAATTTGTCATAAGTGAGGAATTGCAGCAACATTCTAGCCAACATCAACCAAGGAACATCACCAACACAATGAGCAACAAACAAGTTAGTATAAATTTTTCTTTTTAATGATTTAAAAATTTGGAAAATTATTCATAAGATAGCAATGATAAATACCTATCTTTCCCTTCCCCTAAACTACCTCTTCATCACTTCATCTCATACACCCTCAAAGCATAAAAAATAGTACTCAAAGTAACTAATTTGGTCTCCAAGGGAGTTATAAGGAGAAATTAGGTTTTCAAAATCAAACAACAAGAGCATGATTAGAAAGAAGATTATTCTTGTAAATATTTGTATGGTTTCCAACCTAAAAAGCTTTACAAACATTTTCAAACTGATTATACAAACACATTGTTTTGAATATGTCAACTATACAATGCTCTATTTTATGGAGACATAAGTTGTTGTTTGCTTCAAAATGAAAATAGAGGTCATAAGGAAAATGCATTTGGAGTTATAAGTTGAATGGTTATTCAAAGGAAATGAATTAAGGGAGTTATAAGTCAAAGAGGAATCATAAAGTGAACACATTTGAAGCCATTTCCTATGATGATTACAAGAAAATGAGTGGAATTTCATAAACAAGAGAGGTATAATGAATTTGAAAGGGGCATCTTCAGCTATGATTGACCATTTAAAATATTTTACAAATGAATTTTTAACCATAATACCCTTGTTAAGAATGTTTATTTCCTCCACAACGTTTTCCTTTTTCCTAAAAAATGTAGTATCTTCACCTCTTTCCATATACTGTTGTTTCACTTGGACGCTCCCCAGATTCGAATTGCTAATGCATCCCTGCGTTATAATTTACCTCCCTACTCCAAAAAATGTATCCCTATTTTACCTCCACTCCAACGCCATACAAAATCAAGAATCCATCTTTTTTGTTCCTTCCTATGCCTACCCAGCCCAAAATTTCTCATAAACAATTACAAATTGTATGTTGACAATTTCATTGTCAACATACACCATTTTCTCCCTATAGAAAAAAAACGTGGCATTAAAAGGGAATACGTGGGAAGTGAAGCATAAACCAAGGAGAAGAGAACGTGTTCAAGTAGGAATCATACAAGGAAAGGTAAGTTTGAATTCAATGTTAAGAATTTGTTAAGTTAAGTGCCAATTTCGACTTCCTGAATAACATTTTAAGAACATAAACCATTCATTGGTAACAAAGGTCGATTTTAAAGAAGAAAAACAGAGCTGGGTTTCAACAAGAAGTCATAGAAGTTTTAAATTGCAGATTGAATTTCCAGGTATGCCCTTTTCATCAAAATTCATGATTGAAAACAAAGAACAATTTAGGAATTAAAGGAATGATGAGATTTTCTTTATGTTAATAGAAATTTCTTGTTGAAAGAACATTCACAGAGTTGAATTAAAACAAATTTTGCAAGTTTGAAAAGATCAAAACAATTTATTGAAGAATATACAGGGTTGAATTTTTTGGACAAGGATAGACCTCCTTTTTGCATAAACAGTGAAATATTTTTTAGGGTATTTCTCTTAAAAATTGAAAGAATGGTGTCTAGGTATGAACCATAGAAGTTTGATCTATCATAAATTCATAAAGACTGTATACAAATTCTTGAACAAAATCAGTGGATATCTTTCTTTGATAATTTTGATGGATATTGTGAGAAGGTCGCTTTAGAGTTTTCTTGTTCATTTAATGGTGATATGGTCACTGTTGGTAACATCACCATTAGAATTTTTGAAGATGTAATTGCATAGATCATTGGATTACCTCAAACTGGAGAAAGATACTTCAAAACTAAACACTTTAAAGACAAATCATGGGCACCTTTTGTATCCAGCTCTAGGGTTGCAACAGTAAATTAGAAAAAATGAATTCCAAGAAGTTGGTTGATTCATCCTTGGGATGAATTAACCTATCTCATCCAGAAATTTATTACTTGTGAAGGAAGGTTTAGTATTGTCTACCTGTATCACATCAAATTAATGAAACATTTAAAGAGTGTCTGTGAGATTAACATGCCCTACTTTATACTACAAATCCTTTCTAAGATGTCTAAGGTTGTTCAAAAACAAGGGAGGAATACAAAAACGAGTTTATACCACTATGGCTTCATCAAAATAATCATCACATATGAACTACAAAAACACAACTTGTCATGGCAACATTTTATCATTGGAAATGGTTTTGAAACAGTGGAAGAGAAAATAGAAGAAGAACAGATCTTGATTGTGATAGATGATGAGGAGGAAATGAAACACCCCAAGGCATCAAGCTCAAAACTACCCATGGGGAGGAGAATAACAAGAAGTATGGTGAAAATAGAAAAATAATTCCAAGAAAAAGATAATATTTTCACCACATATGAAAGGAAATCAAGAAAATGCCAACAAGTCCAAAAAGGACAAATAAACGAAAGTGACGATGAATCACAACAAGAACAATATACACACATTTAGACTTTGGAGAAACAAAAAGAGACAGGGAAAGCACGATCATTAGAAGATGATGATTTTGAAGAACAAGAGACTTCCACATATGAGAAAATGAGAGAAGAGGTGAAACAATTAATTGAAGACATGAAATATGAAACTCAATCACCACATAAAGTAGAACAAATAGAATAAATGGCTGGTGGGTCCACATCAGGGCTTGATAAGAAAGGCAAGAAAATAAAAAAAAATGAAGAAAAAGATCAAAGAAATACAGGTCTTGGAAAGGTACTTAAAAAAAGAAAATGAAATATTGAGGAATCAAAGCCATAAAACTCAGGAAGAAAATGAAACCTTGAAGAAAAAGAATAAGAATCTTCAAAAGCAAAACAAATTGATCTCCAAACAAGCACACAAATGGTTTCAGCAGAAGAAGGCATACAAGGAAAAATATCAAAGGTTAAAAGTTATTCATACAACTCAAGCCAATGTGGATACATTATTGCAAGAAATAGAGGTGGCATAAGACTATTGACAAGGTTTCAAACAAATTTTGTTTTTGTGCATGAGGACATGTAAAGTCTTTCTCTTGGGGGAGATGTTGAGTACATTTTTATGCTTCCTTTCACTCCATAAAACCATACTTTTGTCTAGAAAACCATCCATTTTGCCTTCGTTTTATTCCATATTTTCCATAAAACAACCTATGCAAGGTAAGTTTATCATTCCTTATCTTAAGAATTGAATTTTTGAATTTTTAACATTAAAATTAAAAATTTATCAAAAATTACAGGATTTGACTAAATCCCGTAATTGCTCCAAGGTTCGTGTACTTTCAGGATAGCTGAGTGAAATCAAAGACATGTGTCATGATCCTTGATGTACAAGGATGGATGAATACCTATCAGGTTCGATATCTGATCTTTCCAGGTGCCTGGTCAACGGTAGTCAAACATGGCCACTTCAGCAGAAAATACCTTGTTTTAGCAGAAAATCATGGACAATTTTAGTTTTTCTTTGGATTTGTGCATATTTTATGGATATGAAGGGGGTATTCGACCTTACTAGCATATTTTATGGATCTTATCATCATCTTAGGAGACTTATTCACATTTTCAGTTTCAAACTTCTTGTATAAATACTTCAAGACATGGACTAGTATGGCATCTTATGGTAATGAAGAAAAATCTGAATTTTCAGTCTTGAGATCAGTTTGGTTTTTTGTTCTTGATGATATTTATGAGATGATTATGTGAATGCTGATGGAAGTTCCTTCTTAACTGAGACAACTCTAGGTGTACAAGTGAAGTATTGGAGGGCCCCCTTTGCCAATCTAGTACACTTCTCCTTTTTCATTGTTTTCAAGTAAATTTTGGTATGAGCTTTAGTTCAGTTTACATTTTGCTGTAGGTAATGCTTCTGTGTTTTACTTGATTTCAAAATTATTTATGTTGCTGATGAATGTGGGAAAGCAAAGAATGCATCTCTTGTAAAAGGGTTTGTCTCTTTGACATTTACAAGCCTCTAAACTAGTTTGAATGCTTACTGATTTGAATGCTTAATATTGGTTGAATGATTTTACTTTAGCTTTCTGATTAATGGTAAGAGATCTATGAATACACCTTATGTAAAGAAGATTATCATTTCTTTCATACTCAACACTTAGATTAGATTTTGAATTATTTCCATTTAAAGAACTAAATTTATCTCTAAGTACATACATTTTGGATGTGTCTCTAAGTCTTACAAACACTGGATTGACAATCAAATACACTCTAATTTAAATTAGTAGATTGGATACCAACACTCCCACACATAATCGTGGGTATACCCTCCAAGAATCCCGAGTGATTTTGGCCAACGTCGATTCAAGGTACCGTGAAGACTTTCCCCTCCACAGTCACCTCGTGTAAAGACCCTAAAAAGATAGGCCACTAAGGTTGCCAATTACTACACTAATACCTAGGGAAACATTCGACAGTCCGATCCACGCGCAAAGGCAGGGTATCTAGCCTGAAATCAACTTGAAAGGATTCCACTCATAATTGTGGGTATACCTTTGAGCGACCCCCATAATACGTGCAATATCTACATCAAGTGCAACAAACAAGTGTGAGTAACTCTGCTAGTCTCAATGCGACCTCAGGTTTGACCTTTGTGTGAGAAGGGCTTCCTAGGACAAAATGTAGCAAGTGGATTTCACCGTTTAGCATTCTCATATGCATGATGTCCCAAAATTTTATTAAACTCATCAGCATCAAGATATTTAAGAACTGAGCAAAATAGATTGTACATCAATACACGATTCTTTCCCCCCCCAAGAATTCAAGACCAAAAAGGCCAAAAATCATGCAATTTCGCTATTTCAAATGCAAGGATGTCCCCAATCTAATATAAAGCAAGAAATCATTTTTTGTTTTGTTTCAAAGATAGCTAAAAGCAATAGCAAATGTCTATAAAACAAAGTAACCCAAACAAATTTTATCTTTTAACACAAACTATTCAATAAAAGAAAAAGTTATTTCACCAAACAATTCTAAAGAAAAAATAATGCTTTGTAACTGAAAGACACTCAAAGCAAGAGACCAAATCTTTCAAAAGAAACCAAAGCAAAGATGGCTAAAAATATCTCAAAAAATTTCAAGCAGACTGTAAACATATCATAATCAAACCCAAAAATTCACCCCAAAATCAAATCCAAGATCTGGGTAAGGAAAAACCATCAAAAATAAAAAATTTCACAATCGTCGCAGGTTGTCAGACTAACATAGTGCGGAAATCCTTGATTTTCGTAGGCTAAAGAACCAATACAGTGTGGAAATATGAGGTTTCCATAAGCTAGTTATGGGGTAGGATCCGAATATTCCGCACTGGCCAAAACGTTACGGTGCGGAAATCAAATATCACCGCATTGTCTCTCAAAGAAGGGTGCGGAAATCAAAGTAAAAATGAAAAAATAAAAAGTAAGAAGGTTTTTGCAGTGAACTTAAATAGTCAAAGAGTCAATTTAGATATCCCATTGACTCAAAAAATAGAACCCATGAAATCAAAAAAAGAAAGCAAGACATACTAGGAAAAAAATCTGTTCCCAATGGAGTCACCAATTTTGTTATCGGGATAATTGTTAAGTGCGAACACAAATCAATCCCCATAGCTTCACTACGAAACTAGAAAAAAATAAGACAGTATACTACTCTTTCCTTAGATTTCAATTATCAAATGAGAAATGGATCGAGAACATACCTTTTAAATATTGAAGATCCAACTTCGCCAATGCAATCGAAGCTTCGTCACGAGGCTTATGGAGAAATATCTGCAAATAAACAGAAGCCAACAAAGACAAGAATAACATAGTCTATTTGATATGAAACTATGTACGTGATCAAGGAATCATACAATATGAACAAATAACATTCATATAGGAAAGAAAAGTATATCTGTATTAAATAATGCAAAAGAAAGATGCAACCAAATGCCTTGATGTTGTCAGGTTCCTTCCAATAGTTCCTTGCTTCCCACACACTTCTAATCCATGTATTCTGAGACTGTATATCTCATAGCTACTCACAATATATCTTGACAAAGAAAAGATCAAAGCCAATATACAAGCTCCAAAAAATCCAAGCTACAAAACTCAATAACAAGCCAATCTAACCTTCTCCATGAGAGCTCCTCTCCTTTTATAATATGAAGAGGATAAGGTGAGGAGGTTACGATGATCCCACTAAATCATGAAAGCGAGTAATATCCAAACCGTTTGGAGGCCACCTCACCATAGAAGCTTCTCCGTCTCGAAGAATCGAGAAGATGCTTGTTTTCCCATGTACAAGAATTTCTGCACCCTAGCTATAGTACAGTTTGCGAAAACTCCGCAACCTAGCTATAGAGAAAGGTGCAGAAATCAGGCATTTCCACACCCTATGTATAGTGCAACCTGTGGAAATCCTCCTTAATAGGGTTTTTACAAAGGAAAATACAACTTCTTCTCTCATGGAAAGTTCTTTTCCCTTCTTTCTTCAGGAATTCAGGCTATTGACCCATTTGAAGGAAACATATAGGTTTACATCATTAACGGTCATAGGGATGACGAATATAATGTGTAACAACAGTAGAAATCAAGGAAATATTTCATATTAGAGTGGGAAATATGGTTTTTGAGTTTTTATGTTATTTATTGTTGATGACAGTTGACTTCTGAATTTTTGGAAAACATGTTTTCTTTGGATATATGAGTAATATATTTTTTTGAAAATAATTTCAAATATCAATGTGATAAATTGTCAAATGTTCATGTGATGATGGGAGTCACAAGGAGGGGTGTTTTTCTTAATTAACTAGTTATGTTATGATTGTTAAGAGCTAAAGCGAGTCACAAGGGGTCCCACCTATTAGTTATTATTTATTTATAACCCTTATTATGATTATTATTTGTCCCCCTAACTAAAAAGTTGGTTGAGACTTTTAATTAACTTAACTAATGAGGTGGTTCAACTACTTCAACCAATTATAATTTTCTTAAAGGAAAAATGAAAGGGAGGAACAAGAAGAGGATAGAAGGAGAAGCATACTGAGGTTTTCTCTTTGTGTTTATGCTGAGATAGGTCAGTTTTCATTCATTCCTTGATTTATCACAAGCCTAATTATTTTTTATGATAGAAGGGTCTTATTGTAGAGAGCAAGTTTCAGGGCTGAATTACATCATTCAAACACTTCTTTTTCAGATGTGTTGATCTATCTTTGATAGTCTGTGTAGACTTGTCTGTTTGTGAATTAGTTTTCATGAATGACAAAGGCTATTGTGTAGAGTCGAGTGGGAAGCAATATGTGGCAAGTTGATCCAACTTCTAGAGTTCAGTTTTTGATTTTATGTTAGAGGTTCTTTTGTATGTTCCATCGAGGATGTCTAAGTTTGACTTTGGTCCAAAATTTCTGCATGAAATTTTGTAAAAATAATGACTCTTTGGTGAATTGGAATGAAATAAAGGATTGATTTATGTCTCATCTGTCTTGATTATCATCTTGGTGTATTTAATTCTATCTCTACATTTATTTCAACAATTATTATAGTCAAAAAATCACATTAAAATGAATTTTCCAGCAAGCTTTTATTTGTAAAAAAGACTAGCCTAAGCACTTGTAATCAATACTTGTGAGTTAGGAATTTATTTTTGATGGCTATAAACATAGGGTGACATTCCTGTCTATTTTTATTTAGCCAAGAAGAATCTGAAAATGCTTGAGTAAGATCATTTCATATATTTTCCTCAACAGTGACCTTGTCAATGCCTTAGACGATTGTTGCTTTTGGTTGAGCATAGCTTGATTGCTCTCATAGAGTTCACGAAATATCAATGTAAGGGATAAATATGTAGATCATCATCGGAGATATTAAAAGTGAAACCCCCCACACAAGTTTTCATTGTGTTGATGA
Source organism: Picea sitchensis (assembly GCA_010110895.2). NCBI lineage: Eukaryota > Viridiplantae > Streptophyta > Pinopsida > Pinales > Pinaceae > Picea > Picea sitchensis. Next base: position 222,984 of record SNQJ01S0003539.1, on the reverse strand, counting down.
CGATATTGTCATTGGAGAAATGAAGAGGAGATGAAAACATGACATGCCAATGGGGCTCTGTTAGAACCAATATGGAGCTACCACATGGACATGTGAAACCCACCAAAGTCACCCCAAAGAATATAAAAAAATGGGTGACACATGTCACTCCACTCTACCACATATTCCTTATCCAATAGTTGTAACTGGATTTTCAGTTCTGTTAATTCAGGTAGGCTCATCTTATAAGTTGCCTTAGATACTGGGGCAGATCCAGGTAGTATATTGATAGAGAAATATATCTCTCTCCTTGGAGGTAGTTATTTTATTTCATCTACAAACACATCTTTTAACCCACGTAGGACTTTAAAGTATTCTAAACTTGGTTTTCTTTCTTCCCTTAGGAGGTTAGTTACCTGTACAACATAAATTTGGAAACCTTTTTTCATACATTTCTTAAACTGCATGGCTAATATTTTCCTAAACGAAACTATTTTTCTGATCCCTTGTACCATCCTAACCGTTTTTTTTTCATATCTGTACACAAATGACTTCTCATAATAGTTTAATATCACTTTATGTACGAGTCCATTCCAATGACTAAATTGTAAGATCCAAAAGGTAATATGTGTTGGCATGTTTTCAGACAGAGGCAGAGTATGCGTGTTTATCATTGATGGCAAAGATCACGACCAACAACACAACGATGATCGCATGGAAAGATCAGAAGCTAAACTCCATTTTGGGTATTAGAAGCAAAACTCTATTTCGAAGTTTCGGATACCGGGAGTTGGAAGTGTCGAAACACTTCATCATAGAAATGCCGAAATGCCGAAATGCGAAACGCCGAAATACCATACCGTTGATCTGACTCCATTTTGGAGTTTTGGATATCGGGAGTTGGATGAGTCAAGAGTCGAGACTCTTCATCATAGGAGTCCCGAAGTTGCAAAATGTGAAATGCCGAAATACCAGACCGTTGATCTGACTCCATTTCGGAGTTTCGGATACCAGGAGTTGGAGGAGTCAAGAGTCGAGACTCTTCATCACAGGAGTCCCGAAGTTGTGAAATGCGAAACGCTGAAATACCAGACTATTGATCTTACTCCATTTCAGAGTTTTGGATACTGGGAGTTGGAGGAGTCAAGAGTCAAGACTCTTCATCACAGGAGTCCCGAAGTTGCAAAATGCGAAACGCCGAAATCCCGAAACAGGCACATCAACAAAGACTCCATTTCAAAGTTTCACAGACCGGTAAATCAAAGATCAAAGGAACTTTAACCTTTGAAGTAGCGAACCTCGAAATCCTGAGAGTAGGAGGACCGTCCATCTTCGGGAAGGACACGTGGTTACAGATCAGAATTTCGCTGACTGAAAGGTCAAAGGAAGGAGTGCTCTAACCTCTCTAACTCGCGATATGTGAAATCATGAAATAATCCTAGCCGTCGGATCGAGGATTGATCTAGACCATTGATCAGACACGACGAAGGCCCATGAAGTTTTTAAATCACGATAAGATCTGGACCATTGGGTCCATAGGACACGTGGCGAAAGATCGTCATTTCACTGACTGGAAAGTCAAAGGAACGAGGTTCCCTAACCTCTCGAACTCACGATATGCGAAATCATGAAATGATGAAAAGCGAAATTGCAAAACGCCTTTTGGCACAGCCTGTGGTCACCACTGGTGGTCACGTGAGGGGAAGAAGCTAGTGGAGATAAACTTTTTTGGAGTTTTTGGGATTACGACTTGGAGTGTCGAGACTCTTCACCACAGGAATGCCGAAATGATGAAATACCGAAATGCGAAATGGCGAAATCAACGCGAGACCCTGTGCTTGTAATTCAACGGTGTTGGATACTTGGAAATATGATCGAAGGGATACTGTTGCTCTTCATGATTAATTGTTCAGTTATGATTCAGTTAGTAGAACCGAATCATGGTTCTTGGATGTTTTGTGTTTCAGTTGCTGAAGCGTTGTTCTAGGGATTTGAGGGGTAACTAAAGGGGTTGTAGTGTATAAAAGAAACATGCAGTGATTGTGTGTGGTTGGCTGTTCTGACTGAAAAATGAGTTGAACTATAGAAATGTAAAATTACAGTATGTGCAATGTGAAGAAAGCTCAGAGATAAGGAACAAAAGCTGAACAGAGGAGAAAAGGTGAAGAGAGAAGAATGTGCACATATCAAAGAGCATGAGAAGGACAGAGAAAGAACAGATAGAAAGAGACAACAAGTCAAGCCAAGTATAAATAGAGCAGAAGAATAGTGTAGCAGAGAAGAATTGCAGAACAATGAAGAAGTGGTAAGAATTGATTTATCTATGTTGTTTGTTATTCAATCATTTATTTGTAATAAGGGTGGTAGGGAGGTGCTAGGGAGGACTATTTTCCTCAGAGGTTCAAGTGGGTGCTTGAACACATTGAGTTGTAGCTTCCATCTGGTTTCAGCCAGAAAAACCAGGGTGGCAGGGTGGTGTAAGGGAGAACAAGTGTTCTCTGTTATACAGGTTGGAGCCTGTGTAACTGGAAGTTGGTGCTTCCATCCAGTCGGTGCCGGAACACTCAGGGAGTTGGTGCTTCCTTCTAGTGGGTGCTAGAGAAACCAAAGAGTTGGTGCTCTCAAACAAGTTGGAGCTTGTAAAACAGAGGTAGTAGCCTCACATTTAGTTGGTGCTCAATTATAGATGATGTACAGAACTTAAAAGACTGCCTATCATTTTGAAGAAGAAGAGGTTTCCTCCCTTTATGGGTTTCCTCGTGAAAATATGTCTCTGTGTATATCTTATGTGTGACTGATGCTCATTATTTATGTTGTCCATATGTTGTATAATATTGATGATCACTTGAAGAAAGATTAAGAATGTTTTAATAGACTTAAAA
>SNQJ01S0003539.1:192545-213697 GCA_010110895.2 Picea sitchensis | reverse complement strand
AGGATATTCAAATACTTGAAGGGAACAATGACTTATGGTCTGTGGTATCCCAGAAATCAGAATTTTCAGTTAACTGCTTATTCAGATGCAGATTGGGCAAATTGTGTGGATGAGAGAAAGAGCACCATGGGAGGTGCCTTCTTCCTGGGTGACTCGTTGGTAGCATGGATTAGTAAGAAGAATGGATCTATTTCCTTATCAACTATAGAAGCAAAGTACATTGCTACTGCTACTTTCTGCACTCAGATTTTATGGATGATACAAACTCTTGTAGATTTGAAGGTAACTTACACTGATCCCATTCCACTTCACTGTGATAACACCAGTGCCATCAGTCTCTCTAAGAATATTGTACTTCATTCAAAATCTAAGCACATACCAATAAAATACCATTTTCTCAGAGAACAAGTTACAAACAAAATTGTTTAGGTGAATTATATTCCTTCCATAGAACAAATAGATGATATCTTTACTAAGCCGTTAGCAACGACCCCTTTTGGATATCTTCATCAAAAGTTGGGGATTATAACTTCTTTCGTCTAATATGTTCACCTGGTCAGGGGGAGTACTTATTGAATATCCATTGTATTTCTAAGCTGCTCATAGTTGACAAGGGGGAGTATGTACTGCAACAACTCAGGGGGAGCATGTCTCTTCTTTGACATTGATGTCAAAGGGGGAGAAAGTGTGGTAATTTCAAAGATGATACAGTGGTATAATTGGTTGTTCTTCAAGGGGTTCCCATCAATGCCAAAGGGGGATATTGTTGGCATGTTTTCAGACAGAGGCAGAGTATGCGTGTTTCTCATTGATGGCAAAGATCACGACCAACAACACAACGATGATCGCATGGCAAGATTAGAAGCTAAACTCCATTTCGGGTATCAGAAGCTAAACTCCATTTCGGGTATTAGAAGCTAAACTCTATTTCGGAGTTTCAGATACCGGGAGTTGGAAGTGTCGAAACACTTCATCACAAAAATGCCGAAATGACGAAATGCGAAACGCTGAAATACTGGACCGTTGATCTGACTCCATTTTGGAGTTTCGGATACCAGGAGTTGGAGGAGTCAAGAGTCGAGACTCTTCATCACAGGAGTCCTGAAGTTGCGAAATGCGAAATGCCGAAATACTGGACCGTTGATCTGACTCCATTTTGGAGTTTCGGATACTGGGAGTTGGAGGAGTCAAGAGTCGAGACTCTTCATTACAGGAGTCCCGAAGTTGCGAAATGTGAAATGCCAAAATCCCAAAATAGGCACATCAACAAAGACTCCATTTCGGAGTTTCACAGACCGGGAAATCAAAGATCAAAGGAACTTTAACCTCAAAATCCTGAAAGCAAGAGGACCGTCCATCTTCGAGAAGGACACATGGTTATAGATCAACATTTCACTGACTGAAAGGTCAAAGGAAGGATTGCTCTAACCTCTCTAACTCGTAATATGTAAAATCGTGAAATAATCCTAGCCGTCGGATCGAGGATTGATCTGGATCGTTGATCAGACACGACGAAGGCCCGTGAAGTTTCGAAATCATGATAAGATCTAGACCATTGGGTCCATAGGACACGTGGAGAAAGATCATCATTTCACTGACTGGAAAGTCAAAGGAACGGGGTTCCCTAACCTCTCAGACTCGCGATATGTGAAATCACAAAATGTCGAAATGCGAAATTGTGAAACGCCTTTTGGTGCAGCCTGTGGTCACCACTGGTGGTCACGTGAGGGGAAGAAGCTAGTGTAGCTAAAATTTTTCAGAGTTTCGGGGATTGCGACTTGGAGTGTCGAGACTCTTCACCACAAGAATGCCGAAATGCCAAAATACTGAAATGCGAAATGGAAAAATCAACGCGAGACCTTGTCCTTGTAATCCAACGGTGTTGGATACTTGGAAATCTGATTGAAGGGCTACTGTTGCTCTTCACGATTAATTGTTCAGTTACAATTCAGTTAGCAGAACCGAATCATGGTTCTTGGACGGTTGGTGTTTCAGTTGCTGAAGCATTGTTCTAGGGATTTGAGGGGTAACTGAAGGGGTTTTAGTGTATAAAAGAAACACGCAGTGACTGTGTGTGGTTGGCTGTTCTGACTAAAAAATGAGTTGAACTATAGAAAGGTAAAATTATAGTATGTGCAGTGTGAAGAAAGCTCAGAGGTAAGGAACAAAATCTGAACAGAGGAGAAAAGGTGAAGAGAGAAGAATGTGCACATATCAAAGAGCATGAGAAGTACAAAGAAAGAATAGATAGAAAGAGACAACAAGTCAATGCAAGTATGAACAGATCAAAATAATAGTGTAGCAGAGAAGAATTGCAGAACAGTGAAGAAGTGGTAAGAATTGATTTATCTATGTTGTTTGTTATTCAATCATTTATTTGTAATAAGGGTGGTAGGGAGGTGCTAGGGAGGAATATTGTCCTAAGAGGTTCAAGTGGGTTCTTGAACACAGGTTGTAGCTTCCATCTGGTTGCAGCCAGAAAAACCAGGGTGGTAGGGTGGTGCAAGGGAGAACAAGTGTTCTCTGTTATACAGGTTGGAGCCTATGTAACTGGAAGTTGGTGCTTCCATCCAGTCGGTGCTGGAACACTCAAGGAGTTGGTGCTTCCTTCTAGTGGGTGTTAGAGAAACCAGAGAGTTCGTGCTCTCAAACAAGTTGGAGCTTGTAAAACAGAGGTAGTAGCCTCACATTGAGTTCGTGTTCAATTATAGATGATGTACAGAACTTAAAATATTGCCTATAATTTCGAAGAAGAAGAGGTTTTCTCCCTTTATGGGTTTCCTCGAGAAAATTTGTGTCTGTGTATATCTTATGTGTGACTGATGCTCATTATTTATGTTGTCCATATGTTGTATAATATTGATGATCACTTGAAGAAAGATTAAGAATTTTTTAATAGACTTAAAATTGTTTAAGCACAATAACAATTGATTCACCCCCCCCTCTCAGTTGTCTTAATAATTTCAACAATATGTTCAGATTTAACTTTGTACTTTAACCATGTATGCTTAGTTCACAATTAGAAATAAAATCTGTTACTTTTCTTTTGGTCCGTGTTGCTAACTGCACTAACTAGGATTTATCATGATTTACTTTCTTTAGCTTGTTCAATTCAACTAAAGAGGAAGTAATATAAGTTAGATTAGCTCTTGGGTGAATTATTATAGAGACATTGTGGAAATGAATTTTACCTTCAACTTCCACAATAGTGGATTGATGATTTTCTTGTTTTCCATCAAGAGATGCATTGATTTTATGCACGCTTCTACCAACATCTCCGACTGTCGAAGCCTCTTGAAGGTTATGGACTAAAGTTTTTTCTATGGGATTTAGGTGTGGACAAATTCTCCTCAAGTGAGGTTCTCCACATTCCAAACACTTCAATGTTTCCCTCAGACTATCCCCAACCTTCTTGAATCCCAGGTTAGCTGGTCTATTTCCCCCTTTGGTATTCTTCATATTTGAATGGGAATGTTTCCTTCGGAAGCCTTTCGCCATATTACAGAAATGGGCTAGTTGGAAGCCTTTCTTATGATGATTCAATCTGTCATGTTTCTTCTATTTCCATGCTTTGGGAATTTCATATCTATGTTTGTACTGATCATAGAACATCCGATCCTTTATAAACACCTCATTTAAAGACTTGGGATTGTCAAATTTAATTTTGTTATTGTACGAATATGGTAGACAACTCAAGAACCTTTGTATATTTACCTTGTCTTCTTTGATGTATGGTATAAACCTCAACAGATATAGAAATTTATTTATCCGATTGTCCATGGCCATTTGTCCTAGTCAAAGTTAGTAGAATTCCTTAGTTTTTATTTCATAATAACTTTCTGATAAGTATTGCTTCTTGAAATACTTTTTAAAATATGACCATTCCATTCCTTTGTCTTTCAATCCCTTGGCTAATTTCAGGTCTTTCCACCAGATACTAGCTTTTCCTTTTATGTTGTAAATGGCCATTCTTACTTCCATATTACTAGAGTAGTTATAAATATATAAGTATTTATTTATATATAATAACCATGCTTCAACCTCCTCCCCAATATTTGATTCTCCATCAAAGTTGGAAGGTTTTATTTTCTTGAATTCACCTTCCAGGTGATCCACTTGTTTTCTTTTCCTTCCTGTAGATGCTTATTTTTCTGTCATGTGTGTATCCTTGGAAGAACTATTTGCCTTTTTTGTTTCATGACCAGAATTTTTAGAGGACTTTTTTCTGACCTCTTCCTCTTTTTCATGGTCGTTTGGAATTTTCTTTGTCATTATACTGCATAGCAACATTTCATTTATTTCTTGTTGGTCTTCCTGTGCTTTCTTCATTTTCTCGTTATCTTGTTTGAACCCTTGTAATTCTACGATGAGGCTCCACATCGTTTCCAATAATTGAGTGGTTGAAATTCCTTCACTCTTATGTTTTGGGTCTCTAGGAATGTCTTGATTTGGATTCCCTTCAGATCTGTTTTCTTCTTCATTTTGTGCTGACATTTTTAGAATAGATTTTTTTTTTTTGTTTGCAACAATAAATGTGTTTGTTAGATTTTCTTCAAGGAAACAATTTTTTTTTTGAATTCTAGTGTTTCCCTGAGGTCCAAGTGTTCTAACCTATATCTCTTATACCATATGTAACATACCCCAAATTTCACTAAAAATAAAAAAAAATGATCAGGGGAATAACAACTAGAAATTATCGAAGCTGTCGTGACATACAAATAATTCTTATAAATATACATCAATGTTTATGCACATAAAAGTGTTTCTCTACTAGATTAACATCATGTATGAGGTTTAGTAACCAATGATAACTTACTGCTACTATTGAGGAAAAAATTCCATAGTCATCTCATTGGATTTATTCAAAATCTATTCATCTTGCTACTGCATTAAATTTATAACTCGGATTATTGTTATGAGCGTACTAGGAATATTTAGGTCGAGTATAAAGTTTGATTACAAAAAAATTTTGGGGTTTCATCGAACCCATGCTAACCATATTCAATAAAGTCATAACAATATCCCCATCCCACTACTATAAACTATGCTATGAATAAACATATATATTACATAAGTCGAGACTTAAATTAAGAACTATGACTATACTATTATAACCACTCTAGTTCATAGTCCACGCGCTAGGGTACAATTTCCCCCCTACTAAGCATGTTCCAAAGTAGAAGTGAGAGTAACATACGATATGTAATATATTCTATGTATGAAGTTATACTAGGGAAATTTATTATCGATCCAACATAGGGTTACCTCTCCACTCAACAATTAAGTGAGTTTGAAACGAAAAAATAAGTGGAAGCCAGGTCATGCCTGAACCTCGACGAGTGTTTGGTCTTGGCATTTAAGTCTAGGGAAATTACATTAATGGAGGACTGACCATCCTATTACTCTATAAGCCTGCCACTATATTCAACCACCCACTACGTCCTCGACACCTCAGAAAACCCACATGGAAAGGAGTGGGGTGGCGTACTTAACGCTCCTCTGAGTTACAACCTTCTCCACTTCCCGAATTCCAAAATAACGAATTTCAAGGATGTGAGATTAACAAATCTCGTTGATCTAAATCCAATGGCCTCTATTCCTCCTGAGCTTATGATTGCTAAGAAACACTCGGCCTTAATCTCTCCTCTGGCCCGTGACATCCAATGGTCCACGGAAAATCGACACTTCTCCTTGAAGTGACTCCACCGTCCATCCCAACTTTCAATATTCCTCCACTGAACTCTCTAGCATCAACTTTGCTGAGATTTCTGCCTGTTGAGTAGCTTCGAAAACCGCCTTCCCTTGAACTCTTCAAGGTTCTATCCTTTCTAATATTTTACTTGAAAACTCTAGGGATTCCTTAGTGATTCTGCACACACTCCTTGCGATATTCACAAATAACCTCTGGTTATTTGGTCCTTTGACTCTGTGCACTCCTTGCAACCGTAGTCCTTCAATCCTCCCCTTGTTTGTAAAAGTATATGACTCCCACTTTCCTGCGCACACCTTGCACGACAGTGTGATATCCTGCACTTCTACTCGTATGAGAACAACGGTATCCCTCCTGAGATTTCTGAGATAAAACTCAGACCCTCATCAACACACACCTTGTGGACGTTCACTGCACTCTTTGCAGGAATTCTCAGGAAGAGAAAAAATTGAAAATCATTCTTCTGTCCTCACAGATTTCATTCATTGAACGTGAAATCTAGAGAATTCATACACACACAACATTGAAATAAATGCATAAACAGAGAATGTAAGCAATTGTATACATACCATTCAACAGATGCAAACAGTAAGAATAAAAACACCATAAAATTGAGTCAAATATTTCATATATTAACTCAAGTGTTCTTGTACATGGGCTCTTCTCTATGTTCTTTCTCTCTACAACTCTACAACTTACAGCTTACAGAAAAATTCTGAATAATCTTTCTCTCTCTTTTTCAATGATACAAGCGAGGGTGTCTTTCTATCCATTTTCCCTCCTACACTGGAAGCTATCTAATTTGAAATAAAAGATACAACAACTTTTCATAAATTACAATAAAGGCCTCTTTATCCGACAGATGTGAGCAACGCTCAAGATCTTTTTACAATCCCCAAAACATAAATGTAAATACATCTCCGAGCTATTTACATTAAAGTCTCCTCATTGAATACTTAAAACATTTTCAAAATGTGCGTTGGTTCGTTTCCAGCTGTCTTCCACCTTTGTGCTTGCTTCACTGGTTGCTTGCGATGCTCCTACATCATACTCCCTTGGATGAAAAATTCATGAACTCCTGTTCATGAGATCCTGCACCGTCTATCCATGTATTTAGATATCTTATTCTCTCTCCCAACTGGCATCTTCAATCGGGTGGCCTTCCCACTTGACCAAATATTCATAGTATGTCTTTCTTCGGATTTTCTTTCCAACTCTCTGGTCAATTATCTTTTCTATCTGCGACTTTTCATCTACAGGCAATTGTTTAATCCATTGAACTTCTTTCTGATTCTCCTCTGATCCTGTTTCATCAACTCTGTAAGGGTACATATATGCTATGTTGAATATGGGCGACATTCCTACCTCATCTGGTAATTCAATCTCATAAGCGTTTGCTTCAAACTTCCTTATGATCTTACATGGTCCAATTTTCTTCATCTTCATCTTGTTGTATGTTCCCCTTGGGAACCTTTCTTTTCTGAGATGTGCCAGAACCAAATCACCTACTTGAAACTGAAGTTCTCTTCTCGGTTGATCTTCTTTGCGCTTGTATTCCTAATTTGAATTTTGTAATCGTCCCTTGATTTTACTGTGGATCTCCTGCATTTCTGCTGCAAAATCCTCTGCACTAGAACTTCTAAATTCACTCCTCTTTAAGTCTCTCATCTGGGATACTCCTATCGGCTGCATTCCATACATAATTTGGAATGGAATTTGTCCTATACTCATTTTTGGTGAATCATTATATGCAAATTCTGCTTGCGGCATAATCTGATCCCACTGACTGTGATGTTCAACCACCAAACTCCTTAACAAATCTCCCAAGCCTCGATTTACTACCTCAATCTGCCCATCCATCTGAGGATGATATGCTGAGATAAAAGATAGATTAGTCCCCAACTTTTTACATAGGGTCCTCCAAAAATGACCAACAAATTTGGTATCCATGTTCAATGCAATACTCTTGGGTAAGCCGTGAAGTCTAACAACTTCCTTGAAAAACATATTTTCAATGTGAGTTGCATCACTGGTTTTCTGACATGGAATGAAATGTGCCATTTTAGAAAATCTATCGACTACCACAAATATTGAGTCACACCCTCTTTGCGTCCTTAGAATTCCTAACAAAAAATCCATATTTACCGCATCCCATGGCCTCTCTGGTACTGGAAATGGCTGATACAACCCTGTATTCTGTCTCTTTCCCTTCACGTGCTGGCAAATTTTGCACCCATTCACGAACTTCTGGACATCGGTTCTCATCCCCGACCAATAGTATGATCCATTCAATTGTGAAAAAGTCTTATCATGGCCGAAATGTCCAGCCAATCCTCCACTATGCTTTTCCTTCAGAAGGTTCTCTCTCATAGAACTCTTCAGAATACACAACCGATTACCCCTGAACAATAGTCCATCCTGAATCATATATTCAGTTCATTGGCTTCTATCTTTGAGAAGTGGATTCTCACATGCTTCATAGGCTTCTTTGAAATCTGCATCGCCTCTGTACATTTCCTTGAGGTTATCAAAACCTAAGGTCTTTACTCTTAACTCTTGTAGAATTGAACATTTTCTGCTCAAAGCATCAACAACTTTGTTAGCAGTTCCATAAATATGATTTATAACAAAAGTAAAATTTTGCATGTATTCAACCCATTTTGCATGCTTCTGGTTCAATTTCTCCTATCGAGTTATGAATTCTAATGCATGGTTATCACTATACAAGACAAACTCTTTTGGAACCAAGTAATGTCTCCATTTTTTCAATGCCTGTATGACTGCATAAAACTCCTTGTCATACATGGAATATTTCATTTTTGCATCGTTCATCTTCTCACTGAAGTATGCAATCAATCTGTTGTCTTGGCTTAAGACCGCTCCAATTGCGAATCCACTAGCATCACATATCACTTGGAATGTCTTGCTGAAATCTGGAAAAACCAGAACTGGCTATCCAGTTATCTTCTCCTTTAGGAACCTGCTACTCTTCTCTGCTTCCTCTATCCAATGAAAATATTTGTGTCTTTTCTTGACTGTGTCCATCATTGCTGCACATATTCCACTGCAATTTCTAATTAAATTCCTGTAAAAACTAGCCAATCCATGGAAGCTTCGAACTTCAAAGATACTCTTCGGCGATGGCCAATCCTTGATTTATTTTACCTTCTCCAGATCCATGTTTAATCCATTCGAAGAGATTACAAAACCCAAATAAATGAGTTTTGTCTTTATGAAAGACGACTTCTTCAAATTGATCAACAATTTCTCTTGCTGTAATTTCCTCATCACTATAGCTAAATGCTTTAGGTGTTCTTCTTCAATCTTACTAAAGATCAGTATATCATCAAGATATACGATTTCAAAATTTCCTATGAAATCTTTCAAGACTTCGTTCATCAGCCTCATGAAAGTACTGGGTGCATTTGTCAAGCCAAATGGCATGACAAGCCATTCATACAATCCTTCATTTGTCTTGAATGTTGTCTTCCATTCATCACCTTCCCTCATTCTAATCTGATGATACCCGCTTTTCAAATCAATTTTTGAAAAAAACTTTTTTCCACTCAAGCAATCCATCAAGTCATCCATCCTCAGTAAAGGAAATTTGTACCTTATGGTGATTTTATTTATAGTCCTCGAGTATGTACACATTCTACAACCACCATCTTTCTTTGGAATTAACACTGTAGGTATAACGCATGGACTTAAGCTTTCTCTAACCAATCCTTTGTCCATCAAATCCTGGACTTGCTTCTTAACTTCTTCATTCTCCTGCGACGTCAATCTGTACGTTGCTTTGTTTGGTAAACTCACTTTAGGTATAAGATCAATATGATGGCTTATGCTCCTAATGGGTGGCAAAGAACAAGGTAATTCATCCACCACTATATCAGCAAACTCCTCCAACAGTTCCTGAATTTCTTGAGGTAGATCATCTATCTTGGTACTGATCAAGACGACTCTAGGTTTTCTCACCACCGCAAACTGCATGTCTTCTACTTTCTTGACTTCATCAAGAAGTTCCTTCCCACTCATGAGAAGTATGGTATTGTTCACCTCTGTTTTTACCTCCTTGTCTTTAATTGGCAACAACATATGCGTTCTACCATTATTTTCCAAGGTGTATGTGTTCTTTCTCCCATCATGAACAACATTCTTGTCATATTGCCATGGTATCCCCAAAAAAAGATGACAGACATCCATGGGAATAACATCACATAAAATTTCATATTTATATCCCCTTATCTTAAATTCAACTAGACATTGTTTAGTGATAGTTACCTGATGTCCCTTTTGCAACCACGAGACTTTGTATGGTCTTGGATGTGCAACAGTCTCCAATTCCATATTCTCCACCATCTCTATGGATACTAGATTATCTGTGCTTCCACTATCCACTATTACCTTGCATAACTTGTCCTTGGTCTTGCAAGTAGTTCTGAACAAACTGTTTCTTTGGATCAGATTCTCCATCTCTTTCTTTGGTTTCAAGAGACTTTTCCTCATCATTAAGGACCTTGCACCTTCTACATCTTCTTCCTCAACATTTCACTTCTGTGCTTCTGAAATGTGATCTTCGCCTCCATCTCTTTTTCTGTCAAGGCATTCAAAGGATTTATGTCCGAACTTTCCATAGACAAAACATTTTATCTCACCTCCTCTGCCTCTCCCTCTTCCTTTGGCTCGCAGAAAAGTATTTCTATCGGCATACTGTCCTCCCTGTGAACTTCCTCCTCTTTCAGGGTGAGTATGATGTTTCTTTTCTTCTTCCTTCGGCTTTTGAGTCCTGTCCTGGGCAATTGCTTTGCCTCTTCTTTGTCTTCGACCTCGACCTCTTTGACCTTGCTTTCAGGCTAATTTCTCTTCATCCTTCAGAGCCATTTGATAAGCATATTCAACATTTTTGATTCTCATCATGCTCATCTCATCTTGAATGTCATATCTCAGGCCATTCATGTATCTGGAAACCTTTTCATCATCACTTTATCGATGACCTACTTTGATGTTGAGCCTGTAAAACTCTTCAGTGTACTCCTTCACTGTCATAATCTTCTGTCTCAAATTATGCATTCTTCGAAACAGATTGATCTGGTAGTCTCTGGGTATAAAATTGGCTTTCATTTTTGTAACCATCCTATCCCATATTTTGATTTTTGGTTTTACTTTGCAATGCCTATCAACCTGCAGTTCATCCCACCATAGTGTTGCATTCCCTTTAAGTCTAGTGACAACATGTCTAACTTTCTTATCTTCCTCGACATCCTCATAGTCGAAGTATTTATCCAGATCCCTAAATCAATCTAGCATCTCTTCAACGTCTAAGTTGCCTTTATACATTAGAATGTCCATCTTTTCTCTAGCTTTGATTCTTGCAATAGCTCTGAATAAACGTTGTTCTACAGCGTCTTCGGTTGCAACTTCTTCTTCAACTCTAGCCTCATTTTCACTTTTAGCTTCACTGACATCTCCAACATTAGCTGTCCATCTCTGTATTTTTTCCATAGCATCCAATCGAGCACAAAGTTCCCTCATTTCCCTTTCCATAGTTGGATCGGGCATTGGTCTTTCTCTCCTTCTTGGCGGCATTGTTTCAATCTGTTTCCTCGCAGAAAACAAAAAGAAATCGTAGGCTAAGCTCTGATACCAATTTGATGCAACACCACCTACCTCAGCAGGTTCTACACGACCTCCCATTCATAGGATCATTCTTTATCTTCCTGAGATTCTGATTGACTCTTCGATTTCCCCACAAGAAATCACTCACAGTCACAAGTGTGTATCCACAGGTCCTTCTTTGGAGCTGCGCCTATGTGAAGAAACACTAAGCGCCAACTCACTCCCACGTGATCTTTGATATGACCATAGCCTTTACCCAAATGGGTATTTCAGCTTTCGTGACTTCGTGATTCCAGATATGATCCCCCTTGACATGAAAATCCCTGAAACTTGAAAAGGCTAATGGGAAATTGATTCCTCCCTTGAATTTTCCCTGATGTGACCTCTGACTTGAGATGGGGCCAAACACTTTGACACCCGGTATTTCGCGTATCGATGTTTTGCTATGAAACAAATCCTTTCGCTGACCTATGAAACCATGACAACCCCTTGCCATGGATCAATGGCTCTGAGCTCCCCTATGATCTGATGGTCCTAGTTCTTTCAGGACTTTGTGAATCGGGAGTTCGCGACTCTCGACTCCGAGTTACAACCTTCTATACTTCCTGAATTCTGAAATAGAAAATTTCAAGGACATGAGATCAACGAATCTCATTGATCTGAATCCAACAAACTCTACTCCTCCTGATCTTATGAGTGCAGAGAAACACTCGGACTTAATCTCTCCTCTGGCCTGTGAGATCCAATGGTCCACAACAAATCAACACTTCTCCTTGAAGCGACTCCACCGTCCGCCCCAACTTTCAATATTCCTCCACTGAATGCTTTGGTGTCAACTATGCTGATCTTTCTGCCTGTTGAGTTGCTTCGACACTCTCCTTCCCTTGAACTCTTCAAGTTTCTATCCCTTCTGAGCTTTTACTTGCAAAATCTAGGGCTTCCTTAGTGATTCTACATTCACTCCTTGCGGCATTCAAAAATAACCTCTGGTTATTTGGTCCTTTGACTCTGTGCACTCCTTGAAACTACAGTCCTTCAATCCTCCCCTTGCTTGGAAAAGTCTATGACTCCCACTTTCCTTCGCACACCTTGCACGACAATGTTCTATCCTGCACTTCTACTGGTATGAGAACAATGATATCCCTCCTAAGCTTTCTGAGATAAAACTCAGACCCTCGTCAATGCACACCTTGTGGACGTTCACTGCACTCTTTGTAGGAATTTTCAGGAAGATAAACAATTGAAACTCATTCTTCTCTCCTCACAGATTTCATACATTCAACGTGAGATCGAGAGAATTTATACACACACAACATTGAAATAAATGCATAAACAGAGATTGTAAGTAACTGTATACATACCATTCAACAGATGCAAACAGTAAGAATAATAACACCATAAAATTGAGTCAAATATTTGATATATTAACTCAAGTGTTCCTGTACATGGGTTCTTCTCTGTGTTATTTCTCTCTACAACTCTACATCTTACATCTTACAGAAAAATTTTGAATAATCTTTGTCTCTTTTTTCAATGATACAAGCGAGGGTGTCTTTCTATCTGTTTTCCCTCCTACACTACAAGCTATCTAATATGAAATAAAAGCTACAACAACTTTTCATAAATTACAATAAATGCCTCTTTATCCGACAGATGTGAGCAATGCTCAAGATTTGTTTACAATCCCCAAAAAATAAATGTAAATATGTCTCCCAACTATTTACATTAATGTCTCCTCATTAAATATTTAAAACATTTTCAAAATGTGCACTGGTACGTTTCCATCTGTCTTCCACCTTTGCGCTTCCTTCGCTGGCTTCTTGCGATGTTCCTGCATCACACAACCTCATCTTGAGTTATTGTGCTAGGAGGCATTGCGAATTATGAGCCTTGGGTGAGGGTTTATAAAGAATGCAATGAAACTTTTACAAAAACTTAGACCTGGTCGTAGTCTAGGGAGCTTCTTGTATTAGCTTCAGTATGTTTAATTTGCATTCAAAATCTTCTTATTCATATTTACTAGTTATCATATTTCTCAAACCCAATACTCGTGGATTGATTACCATTGTTTAAAAGTTATTTTTTATCTTTTTAATATTTCTCTGGATACTTCTTTCCTTAATAGAGCTATTCCTCTGAACTGATCGATAATCTAGGTTAATCCAAGAAAAAAAACCTTATTGTTATTACCTCCACCATCGTTAGGTTTATGTCTGTGTAAATAAAGGCAACCCTGCTTTATTTGTAAATTGTTTAAACTAGGATTGGGTATTTAAACTCATGACCATCAATTCCTTCCATTTACTTTGGTCCATTTGAACAGGATTTTGACCAAAATTCCCAGTTTATTTTTGTTGAATAAAGTTCTATAATTCACCCATAGTCTTTATCATTATCATTCTGGCTACCGTAAGGAAGAAAATAACTTGTTATTGCTTCTTGTCTATTAAAACATATGTTTCCCTTAATGATTGCAATTCTGCATTTCTTCTATAAATCTATTCTTTGTATTTTAGATACTTAACATGTTTAGAGAATATGTACAAGGATATAGAAACAATAGAGTTTTTATTTACAATCTTCTCTTTTCTTTAAATTGATTAATGAAAACTTTATGCATGGATAAAAATTAATGATGGGCCCCTTATTGTTTGTGAGGGTACCCAACATATGGTTGCATATCCACTCCTCCTCCTCATGGATCCTAGATCGATCACAAGGATTAAATGTGATCTCACATTCACCCAAATCCAAGATAAGTTGTGTCCTTGATTTATTTTATTTATTTTCATAAAAACTCGAATACTAGTGAAGTTACTAAAACCCTTGCTTTACTTCTCTTGCAAGTTGGGAGAGTCAATCTGCTCGGATGAAGGAAGAATTCTACCACAAAAGGTATTGGAGTTCCATGTTCTTATTTGACTTACCTATGCATGCATTAACTTTGGATACATACAGTTTTTGTGTAGACTTCCTAGAGCTCTGCATTTTAAAGAATAAAAGGTTTTGGAGTTTTGGTCTATGGTACCCCAACTATAATTTTTTGGACAATGATCTATTAAATATAATAGTTACTTTTGCAAGACATTTGGAGGTCTATTGTATCACTATCTTTATGTGGTAATAGATACAAATAAAGAATGTATTCAGATTGATATTCTTTCTATCTATTCTCAGCATGATAGAAAATTAATAAAGATACACTATGATTTTATTCCCTTTTGAATTATTTATTTGAAGTGTTTGATTATCTACAAATTTGAATAGAAATCAAAATACGTATATTTATTACCCAATAGGAACATAAACATAGTTTTGTTATTTCTTTATGTATGAATGCATATATATATATATATATATATATATATATATATATATATATATATATATATATATATATATATATATATATATATATATATATATATATATATATATATATATATACTCTATATATATATATATATATATTTATTATAACCATCATATATATATATATATATATTTGTGTATAACCATCATATTTCAAATAAACATTCTTATTAGTATCATTAGACTATGATAAGATATAATATAACATAGTTATACAATCCCTTAAAACCGTTTTCACTTCTATGTACAACGGTCAACGGTCACCTATTATCCAAGGAAGACATTGGACATAGTGAATTGTAGAATATATGTCAAAATTTAATTTATTCCAGTCAATAGGTCGCTGACTAAAATGTTACAGTTTGAGTTCCTTAGACATAATAACTCCATAACTAATATAAACATATTTTTTTTAAAGTACTACATGAATTGTCTGCGAGTGCGCATGGACTAGTGGAATAAATATGGAACTCAAATACCTTTTGTGGACAGTCAATCTTCTTTACAAAGTGCATGATTATTTTTCTTTCAACCTGCAAAGGACTAACACAATATTATTAGCAACTTACTATTGTACAAAATATTAAAGAATATGATAAATGAAAGAGTCAAAACATACTTATCAGAAAACATGTTTGAATTATTGAGATTCAACAAGAAGATCCTAGTGAAAATTATGCACCTACACTAGGATGGAGCCTCACGCTATTTTTAGGTGGAAGTCTATTTTTAGATGATGAGAAAATTCTATTTATAGATGATGTATATTTATATATGGTGAGCGAATTCTATTTATAGATGTATGTCGACAATTATTATCCCTTAATAATAGTTGGACAATAAATATTAATCTATTCTCAATGAGCACTTGGAAATAGTTAACTGAAGTGGAAAATCAATTAGCTATAGGAAATTCGAGTTGAAAGGTTGATTGGTGGGACATGCAAGTCAAATTAGTTATAACTGGGTGATTCGAAGTTGTAACAGAGTTGGATGTGTAGTTATGTGAGTTGTGAAGTAGTTTAACTCAGTTAAGTGAGTTAAAATCAGTTGTACTAGTTGTAATTGAACTTACACTAGTGAGAGATCAGTGAATTAATTATTAATTAATTCAAAATCAGTGATCTCACATGCAACTGAAGATTTACCACTGTTAACTACATGCATGTCAGATCCAGTGGAGACCTAGTTGAGATAACAGGTGAACGGGACAATTTGACTATCAGTTGTGACATTAGTGAGTGCACTCATGCAACCACACATAGTGGATGTTCCCATGAGTATTGTGGAGCCTAGGTAAGAGGGATTCATTCATTGAAGGTATTTCCATCTGCAGGGATTGCATAGAGGAGGCAGGCTGTCTAAAAGGAGTAAATTGGCACATGAATTTGTCAATTTTTGTATGACAGTGTGAGACGATTGTATATTGTACTGAGAACTCTTGGATTAGAGTTTTGTATGATATTGTTTCATGATCCATGATATATACATAATATATGATAGTGGGGATTTTAGATTTATGCTTTCCCGGTAAAACATCTGTGTTATGGGTGATTGATCTTTCTTATTGATATTGCAATTGGCGATCATGTTTTAAATTACGCAAGAATATTTGTAGAAGAATTTTTTTATATAACAGTGGCATATAATTGTTATATAAAGAGAATCAAGGCAATACATATTTTCTATTAAAATTTCTACATGGTATCAGAGCACAAAAGATTGCAGAAACTGAGTTTGTGATTGGATAGAATTGGAATTTGCAGAAATACTTTCTTGATGCATGGAAAAAGAAAGTGGAAAAGGCGAGGAGGATCCTGTTGGAGGGAGTAAGAGACCACATTGTCTCAAGTCTCCATGGGAAAGTCACACCATATTCAATGTGGAATAATTTGACGGATCTATTCCAAATCAAAAGTGACCATAGGAAATTGGCGCTCAAAGATAAACTCAGGAAGATCAAGATGGAGAAGGGCGAATCCATTCCAAAATATCTCACGAAGTTTTTCCAATGTCAGGATGAGTTGGGGAGTGTGGGAATAACAGTCGCTGATGATGATTTGGTGAACTTGGCTCTTCTAGGACTTACCAAAAATTGGCACAGTTATCAAGACTCTGTCAATGGAAGGGAAAATTCTCCAGATTGGGAATGACTATGGTCGGATTTGGTGCAGGAGGAGTTAAGGCAGAACACCAGAGATGGCTCTTCATCAAAGCATGATGATGAAGAGGATTGTGATTTGGCTTGCAAGGCAAGTAAAGGGAAGGGGAATAAATTCCATTCAAAATCCGAGTCTAAAGGCAAGAAGCTAGATTTGTCCAAAGTGAAGTGTTTTAACTGTCACGAACATGGGCACCTCGCTACTAACTGTCCGCAGAAGAAGAAGAAAAATAAGGTTGTTGGAGCTACAGCTGGTGAGGCCCTTGCCTCGCAATTTGAACTTGACTTCTCCTTGATTGAATGCATGGCGTCAAGTTCATTCTGATCGGTGTGGTATTTGTATAGTGGCGCTTCCTTCCACATGACGAGAGATAAGGATTTTTTCAGTGACTTGGAGGAGAAAGATCTCAAAATGCATATAGAGATGGGAAAATATGGATGATACAGTGCGAATGGCATTGATACCATTACCTTTCAGAGGGAGTCAGGTAAACCATTTCAATTGAAATATGTTATGCATGTTCCAGGTCTAAAGAAAAACTTGGTTTGAGTTGTAATGTTGGAGGACATAGGCTATGATGTTGTTTTCAACAATGGAAAAGATTTCATACGACATAAAACAAAGGGTCAAGTCAAGAATATATGGATTCGAGTTAAGAATATCTACAAGCTAGAGGTAGATGGTTGTGCTTCCATGATGGGCAAGGAATAAAATGTGGTGAACTGGGATGAGGGCGAATTATGGCACAGGCGATTGGGCCATATTCATCATGGAGCCTTGAAAATCATGCAGAAAATATCTACTGGAATTCCAATGGGAACACTTGCTCAGGTAGATCAGTGCAAGGGTTGCACCATGGGGAAGTATGTAAAGTCCACCTTTCATGAAAAGGAGAACCATTCTTCGGTGATCCTGGAAGGAATTCACACAGACATGTGTGGACCATTTTTAGTTGCTTAAACAAAAAAACATAAGTATTATGTTATTTTTGGTGATGAATTTTCTCGTAAATGTTGGATCTTATTCATGCAGAAGAAGGATCAAACATTCTAAAAGTTCTGTGAGTTTAAAGCATTGGTGGAGAAAGAGTCAGGGACGCAAGTGAAGGCTCTGAGAAGGGATAATGGTGGAGAATACATCTCTAACAAATTCAAATACTTCTATAGAAAAGAAGGAATTCAAAGAGAAATCATAGCGCCTCATAACCCACAACAAAATGAGGTCACAAAGAGGAAGAATAGAACGATCATGGGTGCAGCACGAGCGATGTTGCATGATCAGGGCCTACCAATGCATTTGTGGGCGGAAGCATGAAACACAACGGTTTATGTGAAAAACCGTTGTCCTCATAGAGTACTTGGCATGAGTACACCTGAAGCAACTTTCACTGGTAATAAACCTGATGTTTCTCATTTTAAGATTTTTGGGTCATCTGTTTATGTGCATGTGACCAAGAACGCTAGGAAGAAGCTGGAGCTGTCTGCTGAAGTTGGGATATTTGTGGGGTACAAAGAAACACCCCATAATTATCGTGTGTATTTTCCTAATAGTAAGATGACTGTTATGCAACGAGATATAAAATTCAATGAGGGGAAAGCCATGCAGTTGTCACTTGAGAGGGAGCTAGACTTGCATGTAGAGGAGGGACTGCTAGTTCCCAAAGATGATTCTTAATATGTGTATCAACCACATGAGGAGGCTCATGGAGTGGAGGAATCCACTCATGTAGATCCATCCATCATAAATGGAAGAAAGCGCACCATGGAAGCTGATAGATTGACACTAGATGCTGCACAGAATGTAGGAGCCCCTATTTCACAACACGAACATAGACAATGTCTTGATCGATTTATTGGATACATGGCTCTCATGAGAAAATGTATTGTGACTAAACCATCTTCCTTTCAATAAGTAGTGAAATATCCCACTTGGGTTGATGCAATGGTGGAGGAATATGACTCCATTGTCAAAAACAATGCATGGGAAATTGTCCCAAGACTGGTCGACAAATTAGTGGTAGGTTCAAGATGGGTCTACAAGGGTAAGGTTTTAATCATTGTTCTTTATGTTTATGATTTGATACTGATTGGTGATGAGCAACTGATACACTCATGGAAGAAGGACCTTGCAAATTAGGAGTTTGAGATGAAGGATATGGACCTTCTTCATTATTTCTTTGGATTGGAAATATGGCAACAAGATGGTGAACTTTTTGTGTCTCAAGGAAAGTATGCAAGGGAGATACTGGGTAAGTTTCACATGGAGGGCTGCAAACCCATGTATACTCCTCTTCCAGGAAACTGGAAGAAAGAGGATGCTACTTATGGAGAGGTAGTGGATGCTACTGTCTATCGACAATTAGTAGGTTCACTAATGTATCTAGTGAACACGAGACCAGACATTTGCTATGCAGTTAACTAGATGAGTCAAGCGATGGTTAAGACTACGAATCTCTTTTGGAAGGTGGGTAAGCATGTCCTAAGTTACCTGAGGGGCACATCTGAGTATGGATTATGGTAAAAAAAAATGAATGAGGTGAAGTTGCATGGATTCACGGATGCAGATTAGGAAGGCATCCCAACAGAAAGAAAGAGCACATCAAGGGGGATCTTTAGTATCAGATCTACAATTGTTTCTTGGTACAACAGGAAACATAGATCTGTGGCACTCAGTTCAACAGAAGCAGAATACATGGAAGCGAGTCAAGCTGCATGTGAGGTTATCTGGATGAGAAATATCTTGGTTGGATTGTCTGGTTCTCATTTAGATCCGATAGTGATTCATTGTGATAATCAGAGTTGCATTAAACTCTCGATTAATCCCGTGTTTCATAATAGATCTAAGAATATAGACATCTGGTATCATCATATCATATATTGTGTGCAGTGGAAGATCATGTTTCTTCAGTACATTCCTACAGAAGACCAGGATGCACACATTCTGATGAAGGCACTCACCAAGAGAAAATTCAAATACCATAGAGACAGAATTGGGGTGAAGGATAATCCCTTTCTTGTTGAGAGGGAGTGTTGAGATTCAACAAGAAGATCCTAGTGAAAACTATGCACCTACACTGGGATGGAGCCTCATGCTATTTTTAGGTGGAAGTCTATTTTTAGATGATGAGAAAATTCTATTTATAGATGATATCTATTTATAGATGGTGAGCGAATTCTATTTATAGATGTATGTCGACTATTATTATCCCTTAATAATAGTTGGACAATAACTATTAATCTATTTTCAATGAGCACTTGGAAGTAGTTAACTGAAGTGGAAAATTCGTTATCTATAGGAAATTCGAGTTCAAAGTTTCACCGGTGGGACATGCAAGTCGAATTAGTTATAACTGAGTGATTCGAATTTGTAACAGAGTTGGATGTGTAGTTAAGTGAGTTTTGAAATAGTTTAACTTAGTTAAGTGAGTTAAGCTCAGTTTTACTAGTTGTAACTGAACTTACACTAGTGAGAGATCAGTGAATTAATTATTAATTAATTCACAATAAGTGATCTCACATGCAACTGAATATTTACCACTGTTAACTATATGCATGTCAGATCCAGTGGAGGCCCTTTTGAGATAACAGGTGAAAGAGACAATTTGACTATCAGTTGTGACATTAGTGAGTGAACTCATGCAATCACACAAACAATGGATGTGCCCATGAGGATTGCACAACCTAGGCAAGAGGGATTCATTCATTTAAGGGATTTCCATCAGCAGGGATTGCGCAGAGGAGGCAGGCTGTCTGGAAGCAGTAAATTGGCACAGTGAGACGATTTTTTATTGTACTGAGATCTCTTGGATTAGAGTTTTGTATGATATTGTTTCATGATCCATGATATATGCATAATATATGATAGTGGGGTTTTTAGCTTTATGCTTTCTTGGTAAAACATCTATGTTATGTGTGATTGATCTTTCTTCTTGATATTGCAATTGGCAATCGTGTTTTAAATTCCACAAGAATATTTGTAGAAGTGATTTTGTATTTAACAATGGCATATAATTGTTAGATCAGGAGAATCCAGGAATACATAATTTGTATTAAAATTTCTACATGAATTCCATAGCGTCCGTGTTGCTTTGTGAAGTTGTTGATCCATGAACCCGGAGGGGGAGTGGGTTTTTAATCCATCTAATGGGTTCCCTTGCAAAACAAAGGGACCCATCATCAATTTATATACATGCGGAATTACTACTCACGCAAGTGATAAAATACAAGTAAATTTCCATTTAAGTTCGGTAACCTTGATATCATGTAGCTTATAAGATACAAAGAGAATAT
>SNQJ01S0003539.1:135964-180012 GCA_010110895.2 Picea sitchensis | reverse complement strand
ATAACTACAAAGAAAATTTTCAAGAAAATCTTTTGCACCAAAGAAGACATCTCATCATTAGATGAAGATGAAGTCAGTGACAGTGAAACAGGGAGATTTATATTCATTGCAGTAGAAGAATCTAATAAAGAAGACTTCGAAGAAGAATATGAAGAAGCATATGAAGAAGAAATTGAAGAGGCATAAGTTGACTTTCGAGAAGAATTAATGAGTGCCATAGAAGTTATTAGAAGAGAAAAGAATAAAAACAAGAAACTACAAGCAGAACTAGATAAGGGAAAAGACACTCAAGAACTATAACAAATGATCACAAAATTGAAGGTTCAAATAGAAGAAGATAAAAGAATTGAAGAAGCACTCAAAGAACAACTAGAAGGAAAGGACAGGATCATTGGAACTTGGAAGCAGAGATTGTCACACTAAGAAAAAAATTCAAAAGAAAAATATGCAGAATAGCTCAAAAGTTCTAGATGACATTATCAGCAGTCAAAAATCTCATCTTGACAAGTACAGATTTGGATACAATCAGACATAAAAGGGATCAAGCACCAAAACAACAGAGCAAGAAAAAAATCCAAAACGTTATGCAGAAACAATAAAAGAGGATAAAACGATATACGAGGAAGATTACAGGGACACTCCTCCATCAAGAAGATTTAGATTTCAGAATTAACAATAGATAGACAGGCCTCGAGAAGAAGAAGGATTCATAATAGTACCTCCTTTCAGAAGATCTTCAACTACTAGGTATCAAACTATATTTTTTGGTTTATGTTATGCATGTAGTAATTTTTGACATAAAACTGTAAATTGCAGAGCTAACAACAAGAACAATAACTACTTTGAGAGCCATATACAAAGGGGTTATTCAATAAGACCTAGAGAAACACAGAGACAAAGTTACGATAGGTTTGAATATTTGAGTACTGAAGTGGAATGTTACAAATGTAAAAATTTTGGACACATGGCCAAAAATTGCAGAATGACAATCCCTCCTAAAGAACCTCAACAGAGTCTTAAACAAGAACCTCAGAAAACGACATGGATAAGAAAGCAAGATCAGTATAGCAATGAAGAATGCACAACCACTCTAAAAGCTAAACAGAAGAAAAGTAGTTGATATGTTGACAGTGGATGTCCAAAACACATGATGGGTGATAGAGACAATTTTCTTACATTACTAAAGGAAAGAGATGGATCAGTCTACTTCAGAAATGATGATTCATCCAAAATCATTGGAAAAGTCACAGTCGGAATTGGGAACAAGAATGAAAAGGTAGAAAATGTTCAACTAGTAGAAGATATGAAATATAATATTTTAAGTGTGAGTTAAATGTGTGACCAAGGTCATAAAGTAACTTTTGATTCACAAAAGTGTGATATAAGAAAAGAAGGTTCAGGGAAATTGGTCGATACAACTACAAGAACTTCAAGCAACATATATGTGTAAAGAAAAAATGGAAATGAAAAGTGTTGTCTAGGAAAGGAAGATGAACATTAGCTATGGCACAAAAGAATGGGTCATATGCTTTTCGATAACCTTTTCAAAGTCAGAAAAATATAAAAATTCAAAGAAATGCCCCATATCACGAAACCAACGAACACTTTATGCAAGCATTGCCAACAAGGAAAGAAAACAAAGACCAGGTTCAAATCAAAGGAATATTCAACAACAAAACCACTGGAAATTGTGCATACTGATCTAGTTGGACTAAATACAACAAAAGCCTTAAAAGGTGAGAGATATTTTATGTTATTAGTTGATTATTATACAAGAATGACTGCAGTTTGCTTTCTCAAGAACAAGTCAGAAGCTTTTAAAAACTTCAAGATCTACAAGGAAATGGTTGAAAATGAGATGGATTCAAGAATCAAATTCTTAAGATCGGATAATGGGGGATAATTCACGTCAAAGGAATTTATGGACTAATGAAGAAATCATGGAATAAAAAGGCAATTCTCCATCTCTAGGACACCTCAACAGAATGGAGTTGTTGAAAGAAAGAACATGACAATACAAGAAATGGCTCGAACAATGATAATGGATTCAAAGTTGACAGATATTTTTTGGAAACATGTAGTGCATACAACAGTTCACATTCAAAACAGAGTAATGCTTAGAAACAACATTGATAAAACACCCTAGGAGCTATGGAAAGGAAGACCAACAAATGTGAAGCACTTCAGAGTTTTTGGAAGCAAATGCTACATCAAAAGAGAAGAGGGAAGAATGGGAAAGTTTGACTCTTATGTGGACAAAGGAATATTTGTTGGCTACTCAAGTACAAGGAAAACATACAAGTGTTACAATCTAAGATTAAACAAATTTCTGGAAAGCATCAACGTAAAAATTGATGAAATAGGCAGACCATAATCAAAGGAAGAAGAAAACAAATCAATGGAACAACTTTTTGAAGAAGAAGATGAAAACGAAGTAGAAGAGGAAGATGAAGATGAAGAGAATCCAACAGAAGTAGAAGAACAAGTTCAACAAGTATCTCCAAAGAAACCTAGCAAACATGTACATGAGAATTATCCTTCCGATCAGATTATTGGTAACAAAGATGTAGGAGTTGATACTAGAAGAAAAATCCATTCACCATAACAAGCACACCTAGCACTATTATCTACAATTCAACCAAACTGTTTTGAGGAAGCCAGGAAGGATGAATTTTGGAATAAGGCCATGGATGAAGAATTGGATCAAATAGAGGAAAATGACACTTGAGAATTGGTTCCAAGACCAAAGAATAAGAATGTGATCAGCACAAAATGGGTTTTTAGGAATAAATTGAATGAATATGGACAGGTTACAAGGAACAAATCTATAATGGTATGTAAATGATATCCACAGATTGAAGGAATCGACTTTGAAGAGGCATTTTCCCCAGTTGTCAGAATGGAAGTAATTTGTTTTCTTTTATCCTATGCATGCTTCAAAAATGTTAAAGTATAACATATGGACGTAAAATTAGCTTTTCTGAACGTGGAACTTGAAGAAGAAGTCTACATTAAACAACCAGAAGGATTTCAGTTGTCAGAGAACACAGACTATGTGTGTAAATTAAATAAGGCCTTGTATGGTCTAAAACATGCTCCTATAGCATGGTACTCCAGACTGAATAAGTATCTGCAGTAGGAAAGGTTCAGAAAAGGAATTGCAGACAACAACCTCTACATCAAGGTAAGTCAAGGTAATATTTTATTAATTGAAGGTTATGTTGATGATATTATTTTTGGTGGTTATGATGACAGATTAAGCTAGGAATTTGCAAAATACATGTAGAATGAATTTGAAATATCATTACTTGGAGAACTATCCTTCTTTCTGGGACTTCAGGTACTTCAAAGCAACCAATTAATTTTTGTTTCTCAAACCAAATATATCAGAGAAATGATAAAGAGGTTTGGAATGAAAGATTGCAAAATAGTTGTCACTCCGATGCAAATCAGTTGTAAGTTGAGCAAAGATGATGATTCAAAGTCTACAGATCAGAGGTAATATAGGTCAATGATTGGCAACCTACTATATGTGACAAGATCTAGACCATATGTAATGCTGACAGTTGGACAGGTGGCATGATTTCAAGAAGCACCAAAGGAATCACATGTATTAGTAGTAAAGAGGATCTTCAGATATCTCAAAGGAACAAAAGATTTTGGATTATGGTATCCAAAAAGAAAAGATCATCAATTATTGCCTACACATATGTAGATTGGGTAGGTTGTAATGATGAATGACAAAGAACCAGTGGAGCAACATTCTACTTAGGTGAGTGTTTGGTATCATGGCTAAGGAAGAAACAATCATCAATATCTCTATCTACAGCCGAGGCAGAGTATATTGCAGAAACAACATGTTGTACATAGGTTCTTTGGATGAAACAAACTTTGACAGATATACAGATTGAGTATGATGAGACCATTCCAATATATTGTGATAATACAAGTGCCATCAGTATCTCAAAACACCCAGTGATGCACTCCAAGACGAAGCACAATCCAATCAAGTATCACTTTCTATGTGAACAGGTTGTATAAAAGAACATCATAGTTGAGTATGTGGGAACAAAATAACAAGTGGCAGAAATATTTACAAAACCACTTCCATGGGAAGTCTTTGAATATCTTTGCCAAATACTTGGAGTTATTTTTACTCCAAAATGAATTCTTTTTGAATGTTTGTCTTATATATCTTAGATGTACACAAGGAAGCACCATAAGAGAACAATCCAGTCAGGGGAAGAAGCTCCGAAAGGAAAGATACCTTTGCCATTTATGACAAAGGGGGAGAGATTTATCAGATGCAAAGGATAGAGGCATGGTTCTAGGGGGACCAGATTTATCACATGCAGAGGACAGAGGCATGGTTCTAGGGGGAGTAGATTTATCAGATGCATAGGACAGAGGTAGATTTATCATATGCAGAGGAAAAAGGCATGGTTCTAGGGGGAGCATGAGTGATATGATTTCACTATTGCATCAGAGTGTTTCCATCAATGCCAAAGGGGGATATTGTTGATTAAGATTGGTTTTCATTAATGTCAACCCTAGAAGAAAGCCCCGTAGAACAATGGTTTGGTTAAAGGACCCAATATTTTTTTATGTAAATATGACTCATTATTGTTTTTTCATGGTTGATAAGAAGGGAATATGGATGAAATCCAAAGTGGTCCCCTTATGGTAAAATCCCTCATGAGAAGATGCTTTGCAGAGTAAGAGAACCCATGATTAATTATGGAATAATGAGATGAAGGACAATGAATTTGTCAGGTAAACTATCCTAGATGTATAGTTCTTTTCATGTCATTTATAGTGGTATGTATAATGTCACATAACTCCTCATGGTTAGAGAGTTATGACCATGTGAAGTTGGAGAACCCAGGTTTGGATAATGGACCCACGTTTGTTTCATGGAT
Organism: Picea sitchensis; assembly: GCA_010110895.2. NCBI lineage: Eukaryota > Viridiplantae > Streptophyta > Pinopsida > Pinales > Pinaceae > Picea > Picea sitchensis. Next base: position 175,093 of record SNQJ01S0003539.1, on the reverse strand, counting down.
AATGGTATGATTTTTTTCTCTATTTTAGGGTAATACTATTCTAGATGGATAGTACATGTCATTCCATTTCTGGTGGTATGTGGAATGTCACATAACGCCTCACGGTTTGAGAGTCATGGCCTTACGAAGTTGGAGGACCCTCATATGTCATCTAGAAGCCCGAAAAGCTCAAAGTACTCAAAGTGGTTTAAGAGATTTTAAAAGGTAAATAATAAAGTGAAGTGATGAGTGTATTATAATTCAAAGTGAATACAAAATAAATTATTTCAATAATAAATTTAATGGAGAAATTAGACGTCGGTTAACCCTAAAATAGGGAAAGTGGGCCAAGTGACTTAGAAGATGTTTTTAAGGAAGCTACTTGGAGACTATAAATAAGAGGCAAGGCTCTCTCATTGTAATTACACTTGAGAATATTTAATATCTATACATTTATGAGGTAACCAAGGATATCTAAGCCTAATTTATGAGGGAAGGTGAAGAAATTAAGGCCGAAATGCAAGGAAGGATAAACTCTTTTGATGGTCCTTTCTAAGGTATGTTATTTATCGGTCATCTCACCATTTTCACTAAAACGTTTTTTTATATAATGATTCAGACCATGAAATTGTTATTCCATTGGGAAAACATACCCAATTATTTGTGGTAAAAAATTTAGCTTGTGGTTCGTTGTATTTTGGGAGTTACACTCCGTGGAAAATAGGGTTTGTGGCTAGTCCTGAAACTAGTCAAAAACAAGTGTTTAGGGTAAAAACGTCATAACTTATTCATAACATATCCACATTCAGTGAGACCAAATGTGTTGGTTAGGGTACATTCTATGTTATTCTGTGTAACAGTTTTAGATCAATTCAACAAATATTTTTTGTGGGGCATGCTCTACAAAGTCTCTCTCTAGAATAAGACAAAATTCAGCAAGGTATGCCATTTTTGCTATAACCCGTTTTCTGAGAGGTTACAAGTAGTGAAACCTAGAGGAATTGCACAAAAAACACTGAAGAACATTGCTTATCAGTTTGAGATATTTATGCATTACAGGTTCAAAGTTATGATTACTTCAAGTTAGGGTTGTTGACTAATCCAAAACTAGGCATGTGAGACTACATAAAAGTTTGATGAAAATGCTAGTCTCTTGTTGTTAAATTTAAGGAATGTTTGTAGGAATGTGATCATATACACCAGGTATATTACAGAGCTACAAATCAGATTTTGATGATGAAATTGATGAGGGATTTTGGTTGAGGTACATGTTGAGTACATGGTTGAGACAAGTAGTTGATGAGTTGGCACATACATGAGGTGTATAGTTGATGATGTTGGTATGTATTGATGAGTCATAGTTTATGAGTAGTTGACACATGATTGGTACATGGTTGGACTCACTTGTTTATGGTACAATTTTATTACAGGTTGTTTGGTACAGGTTGGTGCATGGTTGATGCACTTGTTTATGGTACAAGTTGATTACAAGTTGAGGTACATGTTGATGCATGGTTGATGCATGGTTTAGATTTATTGGTACAGGTTTACATTGGTATATCTCGTAGTGATATTGTGTTAGTGGCTCCATCATTCTACTTCTACTTCAGGGTGGCAGGACGAGCCAAGGACATGTGGTTGTAGCCAGAGAAAATAGGGGGTTGTAGCCTCCTTTTGGTTGTAGCCAGAGAATTGGGGAGTTGGAGCTTCCCTTAGGTTGTATCCTGAGAAACTAGGGGGTTTGAGCCTCATTCGAGTTGTAGCTAGAAAACAAAGGAAGTTGGTGCTTCCAATGAATGTAATTCTTCAATACATATAAGAAAAAAACATTCTATGGTTTTCTCCTGATTTGGGTTTCCATGTAAAACATTGATGTACTGTGTATGTGTGTGATTGTTTATTTCTTACTGCTCATTATTGGATAATAATTCTACATTGATATAACATTTGAAGAAAAATGTTTATAATTATGCTATTATTGATTCATCCCCCCTCTTAGTAATCCAACAATTGGTATCATAGCAGGTTCCTTAAGAAATTTGTTTAACCACTAAAAGGTAGATCATGGAGAGTACCAACTCGTATAAAAATGGAATACCACAGTTTGATGGATAGAAGTATGTTTTTTGGAGCATAAAGATGAAGACATATATACAAGCACAGGGATTTCAAGTTTGGCAATCAATTGTAGATGGATACACAACACTAGCAATTCCACCAACAAATGACAAAGAAGTGAAACTCGGTGAGAATAATTCCAAAGACAAAACTACACTTTTGAATGGTCTTAGTGATATGGTATTCACCAAAGTTTCACATTTTAAATATTCTAAAGATATTTGGAACAAGCTTCGAAATATTTATGAAGGAGATTCAAAAGTCAAAGTAGCAAAGCTTCAAACTTACAGAGCTCAGTTCAAACAACTAAAAATGAAGGAAGATGAAGATATTGTAGCCTACTTCTTACGAGTCGATGAAACAGTGAAAGCAATCATAGGATTGGGAGAAGAAATCAAAGAATCTGTAATTGTTCAAAATGTACTAAGATCTCTTCCTATGAGATTCAACCCTAATATATTAGCACTAGAAGAAAGATAGGATCTAAACTCAATAAGCATGGACGAACTTCATGGAATATTCACAGCATATGAGATGAGAACTGAACAGGAAAATCCAGATGTAAAAGAAGAAGCCTTCAAAGTATCTAAAAGATCAAAACAAAAGAAAAAGGAACAAGAAGAATATAGTAGGAGCAGCGATGTCTCAGAAGATGATGGAGAAGTGACCAACTTCATCAATAGACTGAACAAGGGAACCAACGGTAGGTATAGTGGTAAGATTCCTTTAATTTGTTTTAATCGTGGTGGTATTGGTAATTTTTGTAACAAATTTCCTCATAAGAAAAAGAGAAATGATGAAGGTTACTCAAAAGGTAGACAAAAATATAAAGGTAAAATAACTACAAAGAAAATTTTCAAGAAAATATTTTGCACCAAAGAAGACATCTCATCATCAGATGAAGATGAAGTTAGTGGTAGTGAAATAGAGAGAGTTCTATTCATTGCAGTAGAAGATTTTGATAAACAAGACTCCAAAGAAGAATATGAAGAAGCATATGAAGAAGAAATTGAAGAGGCAGAAGTTGAGTTCCGAGAAGAATTAATGAGTGCCATAGAAGTTATCAGAAGAGAAAAGAAGAAAAAAAAGAAACTACAAGAAGAAATCGATAAGAAAAAAGACACTAAAGAACTCGAACAAATGATCACAAAATTGAAGGTTCAAATAGAAGAAGATAAAATAATTGAAGAAGCACTCAAAGAACAACTAGAAGGAAAGGACATGATCATTGGAAACCTAGAAGCATAGATTGTCACACTATGAAAGGATATTCAAAAGAAAAATATGTAGAATAGCTCAAAAGTTTTGGATGACATTATCAGCAGTCAAAAATCTCATCTTGACAAGTTTGAACTTGGATACAATCAGACATAAAAGGGATCAAGCTCCAAAACAATGGAGCAAGAAACAAATCCAAAAAGCTATGTAGAAACAATCAAATAGGATAAAATGATATACAAGGAAGATTATAGGGACACTCCTTCACCGAGAAGATTCATATTTCAGAATCAACAACAGATAGGCAGGCCTCAAGAAGAAGAAGCATTCATAAGAGCACCTCCTTTCAGAAGATCTTCAACTAACAGGTATGAAACCATATGTTTTGGTTTATGTTATGCATGTAATAATTTTGGACATAAATCTGTAAATTGCAGAGATAACAACAGGAACAATAACTACTTTGACATCCATACACATAGGGGTTATTCCAAAAGACCTATTGAAACACAGAGAAAAAGTTACAACATGTTTGAATCTTTGAGCACTGATGTGGAATGTTAGAAATGTAAAAATTTTGGACACATGGCCAAAAATTGCAGAATGACAATCCCTCCTAAAGAATCTCAACAGAGTCACAAACAAGAACCTCAGAAAATGACATGGATAAGAAAGAAAGATTAGTATAACATTGAAGAATGCATAGTCTCTTTGCAAGCTAAATAGAAGAAACGTGGTTGGTATGTTGACAGTGCATGTTCAAAACACATGATAGGTGATAGAGACAAGTTTCTTACATTACAAAAGGAAAGAGATGGATTAGTCTCCTTCGGAAATGATGATTCAGCCAAAATCATTGGAAAAGGTACAGTCCGAATTGGAAACAAGAATGAAAAGGAAGAAAATGTTCTACTAGTATAAGATATAAAACAAAATCTTTTAAGTGTTAGTCAAATGTGTGACCAAGGTCATAAAGTAACAGTGAATGGACCCAAGTTTGTTTGATCGATAACGGTATGATTTTTGATATATTTTAAGGTAATAATATTATAGATAGATAGTACATGTCATTTGATTTATGGTGGTATGTGTAATGTCACATAACTCCTCATGGTTTGAGAGTTATGACCTTAGGAAGTTGGAGGACCCTCATATGTCATCTAGAAGAACCAAAAGGTCAAAGTACTCAAAGTGGTTTAAGAGATTTTAAAAGGTAAAAAATAAAGTGAAGTGATGAGTGTATTATAATTCAAAGTGAATACAAGATAAATTATTTCAATAATAAATTTAATGGAGAAATTAGAAGTGGGTTAACCCTAAAATAAGGAAAGTGGACCAAGTGACCTAGAAGATGTTTTTAAGGAAGCTACTTGGAGAGTATAAATAAGAGGCNTCAAAGTTAAGGAAGGTTTGCAGGAATGTGATCAGATACACCAGGTCTATTACAGAGCTACAAATCAGATTTTGATGATGAAATTGATGAGGGCTTTTGGTTGAGGTACATGTTGAGTACATGGTTGAGACAGTAGTTGATGAAGTTGGCACATACATGAGGTGTATAGTTGATGATGTTAGTATACATTGATGAGTCATTGTTGATGATTGGTTGACACATGATTGGTATATACTTGGTACATGGTTGAATGCACTTGTTTATGGTACAGGTTTATTACAGGTTGGTGCATGGTTGATGCACTTGTTTATGGCACCCGTTGGTGTATGGTTGATGCTCTTGTTTATGGTACAGATTGATATCTGTTGAGGATTGTTGCCTCATCTCAGTTGATGCTGAGAATGCAAGCTGAGTCTTGCATATAGAGCTGGTGCTCTTGTAGAGTTGTACTCTATTCAGTTGTTGCTGATAAACCCCAAGGATTGAAGTCCGTAATAAAATAAATAAATTGTACATACATCTTGTGTTCTTTGTGTTCATTGTGGTGATGACTTGTTGATAATATATTGCTGATATATGTTGCTGATATGTGCTCACATCTAACTGGTTATAAATGAAAACAATGGGTATTGAATAAATGTTGAATGCTAATTGATGAGTTTTTGTGCAAGAGGGAAGTTTTGGAAAAAGAGCCCCACACTCATTCACCCCCCCCTCTAAGTGTGGTAGGTGTGTCCAACAGCACCCTACAATAAACAAAAATGATTTAGAATATGATCATCAAGAGAAGGCAAGTAGATAGAAAATTACTAAAAAGATTAATACTATGAATACCTAAATCAAGGAAGCGAACTTAATGCTGGGATTTCATGCCTTCCTAGGTTTTTGAATTTTCATCATAAAGCATATATATCTAAACCTAGGTTGGTCTAACACTTATGGACAAACTTTCTAGGTGTTTCATCATATTTTCTCATTATTTGCAACATGATGCCCGTGCACAATGTTGTTGTAGCTGCCATTTGGCCAAACATAGAACCACGAAAAACAAGTGTCAAATGAGGTTATAGCATATGTGTGTTATGTTTCTATCAAGCTTGTTGGCTGACCACTTCATGTGGTGGGGAACGATAACACGGATGTGGGGGAGGAGAGATTCAATTATCTTTGCTATGATCACTAATCTCCAATTGGACGTGACTTTGTGGATGGCGGAACCATTCTTAAGATTCTTTAGTAGCCGAGTAACGAGCTAGGAGTCTCCCTCAATGATGATCATATGATAATTTTCTCTCTGGGAAACGATGAGGCCCATTTCCAATCATTGTAATTTGACTGCATTGTTGCTATCGATGCCAATAAAGGAGGCATAGATTCTAATAATGTTCCCTAAGTTGTTTTTAAAAACGCCTCCATAGCTCGCTGGTCTAGGGTTTCCTTTGGATGCACCATCGAAGTTGAGTTTCAGGAAGCCCAGTAGAGGAGGGGCCCAAGAGGTGGGAGGAGAAAAATTGAGTGAAGGGGAGCTGGCCAGTGGGGTAGGAGGGGGCACAAAGATTCAACTCCTGAAGAATGCAGAGATGCTAGAGGTTTCCTTGTGAGTTTTGATAGGACCAAGGTTCTTCCTGGATGGTTTCCTTGATGTCATTTTTTATTTTTTCCCATATTAAGTGAGGATCTTGAGAGTTTTCCAAGAAGATGTGCTAATTGTATTCTTTCTATACTTCCCAAAGGAGGAACCCTGGAATAAGAATCTAGGCTCGATTGACTATGGGGTTGATGAAGGCATTTGGGTGCCATTGAGCTAAGGTGTGGATGAGGTTATCTCAATTGTAATCAGTAGTACTGAAAATAAGAGCATAATTGTCCTAGATTTCTGAAGTGATGGGAGAAGTATTGAGAAGGTGTTCCATATTCTTGGCATCTTGTTTGCAAACATGACACAAATATGGGCCTTGGAATCCTCAATTAGGAAGGTTGTCCCAATTGAGGATTTTTCCTCCGCTGAGGAGCGAAAGGAAGAAGGAGACCTTTGGCCATAGATTTTGTGCCCAAATCTTGGTCTCGATGTGCTCGACTTGATTTGGGTCATCCTTAGTTGCTAAATGATATGCCTCTTGGAGAGAGAAGCCTCCATTCGGTTGATAAACCCATCTCAGCTTGTCGAGGCCTTCTTGAATTCAAATTTTCTTGTGAGTCAACGCTTTCCAAAAGGGATCCCAGATGGAAGGGGGGATGTTGTGAGGCCACTAATCATTAGGGAGCCAAGTTGTCCATGTATCCTCAGGAGACAGAGGGAACCAGTATTGGTGAATCCAGAGACGGTTATGGGTTGTCATGGAATCTTTCAGCTGTAAGATGTTGTTGTTGTGTGGGAGGGGTTAATTTGTTTCGAGGCGTCTTCCGAGAAAAAAAGTGTTGATTTTCCTTCTTTGGTTTCCCAAAAGAATTGATTGTGAATGAGGTGGCTGTTATCCCAAGCATCATTCCATATATGCGATCCGAGGATATTTCCTTTGAGCCTGATGAGATTATGATGCTCCACTTGTGGGAAGTATTTCTTGTGCCAAAGGTGTGCCCAGGGTGTGTTTTTTTTTGGCAGTAAGCCATCTCGAACATGTTTTGTCTCCTAGCCCTGACCTCAGGGTTTCTAGATCTTGAAGACCAAGCCCGCCTTTGAGCTTGTGGAGGTAGAGTTTATCAAAGGCAACCACCATTTCTTCTCCTTACGAGCTCCTCCCCAAAGAAATGTCCTTTGAAGATTCTTGACAACCTTGAGGATTTCTTTAGGTGTAGCTAAAACCGAGAAGAGGTAAAGTGGCATGGCCTAAAGAATAACTTTAAGAAACACTCACACCCTGGAGCATTCAAAGATCTCAATGACCAATTTTTGTATTTTTTGAATTATTTATAAAAATTCAAATATCAAAATAAATACATTATTTATCATAATTTAGTTTTATTAAGAACTTACATTATTATTATTTTATGAACTAATACATTTTAAATATAATATATTATTACAACATCATATTATATATTTTAAATTTGATATATAAATACATTATTTGACAATTATTTTATGAACTTATAAAATTTAAATATGATATATTATTATAACATTATATTATATATTTTAAATTTATATATAAATACTATAATTTAAATATAATATATTATTATAATATTATATATATATATATATATATTTTAAATTTGATATATAAATACATTATTAATTTAAATTTATTTTATAAAGTTATATAATTTAAATATAATATATTATTATAACATTAGATTATATATTTTAATTTTGATATATAAATACATTATACAACTTCACATTGGACATTTATATATTTTAATTTTGATATATAAATACATTATACAACTCCACATTGGACATTGAACTGTAAATTTGAGTTAATTTATTTTTCTATAAAATAATATGCAAAATTAACTTTCATAATGAGAATTTTAGTGATCATAGTGTGCAGAAAAACCTCATACTAATAATAATAACAAAAGAAGGAGATTATACATTAATATATTATGATGGATGAGTTATAGTTAACCTAAATGAACTTAATAGTTAAGAATATGTGTGTCCTTTTAAGAGATCACAAATTCAAATCCAGAAAGGAATGAGACCTTAAAAATAAATTATTATTATTATTATTAGTATAAATCTCATTTATTTATATAATATTAATATGTAAAATTTATTCATTTATTTATATAATATTAATATGCAAAATTTACTCATAATCCGATTTCCACAAACTAGAAACACAGAGATTCAAGGGCAAAAGAGCACTTTGTAGTCTGTACCGCTAGGGCAATAGATATCTGGCTGCTGATTCTCAAATCCATAAGCTATGCTTTCGGGGCATTGGCTCTTGAAAAACTTGGTGTAGTTGTTGGCCACTGTTGAGCGTAGTCAACGTCGCAGCAGGGCACCGTTGAGGGTAATCAACGTCGCAGCAGTAGAGATCGTTAGAGGGAAAAGCCCCACAGGCGCTGTGGCAACCTCCGTTCACCTTCAATTCTGGCCGGCAAACAGCGCAGCTGCCGAGTCCCTCCTCATTAAAATTAGGGTTAGGGTCCATGACCCACCTCTCCCAAGTTCTCGGCCCCCGTTTGGATTGACGACCCCCGCCAGTAGCCCCTTCAAACACAAACTTCGTATCACAATCTTCCTATCGCCAGTAGCCCCTGCAAACACAAACTTCGTGGGTTGATGAGTTTATATTAATAAATTTATGTGTGATTTTACGGTTATTAATTCAATTTGTATTATAATCTAATAGGTTCATTTTTTTATTCATATTTTTTTGTATTTAGTTATTATCAGTGTGGAATAAATGTAGAGCATTAACATGGAGCAAATGATAAGAAGTAACCCTTATTGAACGTTGAACATTTCTCGAATGTTTCCAATTTGGTATTATTGAATGTTTTTTTGAAGAAAAAACCATAGCAACATTTTTTTGGAAGGAGTTAGGGGATTTGTATTAGGCTAAATTCTTGGCTAATAAACGATTTTTTGTGGACAAAGTTGTTTTCCTTGAGAATGGGTGATGGTGATTTTGTAGCGGAGAACTTAAATACATTTAATACTATTGTGACCTACTCGATCTCACTTAGAGTGAAGATGGATGAGAAGGATTGTTGTATGGCCCTTTTTTTTTCTTTGCTAGCTTCATTGGACAACCCGATAATGACCATTGGAAGCACTGTAAAGACATTGTTTCTTGATTAGGTCACGACTTATTTAGATTCAAAGGAGGTGAGGAAGTATGTTTCTAAATCCGTGAATGATGCTTTGGTTGTTCATGGAATATTGAAGGAAAAAGAAAAAAAGAGATAAAAGAGTATATCCAAATCTTGTGGCTGACATGAGCGTCTTGGAAAGTTCAAGGAAATATGTTGGAACTTTGGCAAGGTCGGGCATTTTCGAAGGGACTACAAGGAAAATAAGAATAAGAAGGAAAAGAACGATTATGACAACTAGTCTATAAAATATTCTCAAGAAGATAATGGAGTTTTGAACATTCCAATTCTAGGATGAAACCTACTATATGTAAGCACACTTAATGATGCATGTGTTTAGGTTGTTTTCTATAAGAAAGAGTGTAAAATGGTGTGAGGAAATATGGTAATTTCTAAGGGTGTTTGTGTGGGAACTTTGTTTGAGCTTGTTGCATGCACTATTGAGTGTAATAGTTCTTTGATTTCTATAGTTAAGATATCTATAAGATTTACATGTTCACGATCAAAACTTTTAGTATTGTATTGGTTCTTGCAATTAAATAGAGAATGATTGAAATTATAAGGTTGAGATCAGACGAGTTAGCAACATAAGCTCAAGCTTCAAGAGCCTTTGCACAGTTCATAGTCAAATTTTCCTAAGGAAGACTGGTGAAATAACAAGAAAAATCCATTCCCTTGTGGGAATAAGGCATAAATTAAGCCCTCAGGTGCTTATTGCAGTCCAAAAGGGGCTTGTCGTGGTCCAAAAGGAGCATGTCACAGTCCAAAAGGGATTTTTTCTTGGTCAAGAAAGGGCTTGACGCGTGCGAAAACGGGCCTAAGTCTATTATCCTAGGAGTCTATCATAACACCATGACCTAAAAGCACAACATTTCAGGAGTTTTTTGGGCCCCAAGAGATCGACAACTCAGATCACGTCACGTGTCTGACCTGTAAATCAATGGTAATCTAAGTTCCCTCATCAGAGTTCCCCTTGCAACCTAACTATCGAACACCCTCATGGGTGCACCTCTAAAGAAAAAACCATATTTAATAAGTTTCATCAGTCATGCCCCTGAGAAGATCAATGGTCAATATATTCTCTCTAGTATTAAAGGCTCGTGTCAACACATGAGTGAGGCACTCTCAGAACAAATAAGAGAATGCCAAGTGGACATGTGGAACCCATAAAATGCACAGGTAAATATATCAAAACTAGGTGACATGTGTCTCGTTTCGCTGCCATCTCAGTGCCATCATGGATCAAGGAAAATACGCCACATGACTATGGTGACATCAACGTGAACTTCTCAATGCATTAGCCAATTGTGGATTTTGGTCAAGCATAGCTTGATGGCTCTCCTATCATTCACGGAATATCAACGATAGAGATCAAGATGTAGATCATCGTTAGAGACCTGAAAAGTGAAGCCCCCCACGAAAGTTTCCATAGTTTTGATGACGATGTTGTCGTCGAAGAAATGTAGAGGAAATGACAACGCACTATGCCAATGGAGCTCTATTAGAACCAATCCAGAGCTATACCATGGACATGTGAAACCCACCAAAGTCACCCCAAAGAATATCAAAAATGGGTGACACATGTCTCTCCACTCTACCACATCAGCACCAATGTGGACAAATGACAGGGTGCCACGGGTCAAGGGTGTCGCCATCCTGAAAATGTTCATGCCTTAGCCATTTTTTTTCTTTTGAACACAACAAAATCAACGACCCTCGTTTGATCTCCTGTTCCTGTGATCAATTATTGAGATTCATCGTTGTAGTTATCTTATCGAAGACCCACTTGAAACTGATCCTTTAGCACTCTGAATGGAGCACCTCTGATGGATGACCTAGATCTCATTGTGCCATCAACCATATCCTCAGATATCATCGGTCCAGATTTTATCATTGGTCTCGCAACCTCCTGACCAGGTGCCACATCAGTGTATGGTTAGGGAAAATCAGATACTGCCACATGGATAGGTGGAATCTGTTAGCACTTTGTAAATCTGTTCGGCTGATAAATAGATGATAGAGGTAACTGTTTCAACCAACTTTGAAGCCCAAAACTAGCCTTTCGGACCTAAAGAGGGCTCTCTCGGGAGACTCTGTCTCTGCATGGGATATGGCTTTAAAGCTATGGATAGATTTAACACCTTTGAAATAATGGGTTCCAGCTATATTGGCGCAAGAAAGTAAGACTTTGGGCTATGGAGTCGATACGAGAAAACGACATAAAAAAATGACTCAGTGACTGAAATTGAGAGGATAAGGCTAAGCAAGCAACATTCTATCAAGCTAAGAAAGAAATGCGTGGCGGGAAGAAAACACAAGAAGTAATTGGGAGCACCGTTGTGGATGAATTCAGAGTTAACTTTTAGAAGAGAAATGTTTTTTCTAAATGGCGTGAATAAGGGGCGTTGCGCAGTGAATCCACAGGTTCAAAATTTAGTTATGATTTAGACAGAAAAGTATATGAATAAAGAGAACAAGAAGCATGTATGCAAGAAAGGGAAATAATACATCCAACTGCTACAATTAGAATCTTTTCATCAAAGCTATAGGACTTTTGCATTAATTTTTTATCGGACTCAAATTACATACAATAGTTACTGTCTATACTAATTTTTCCAACCAACCTGGCTTACATCGAAAACACCAAATATATAAATAGGGGCACCGCCTGGGATACCCTAGTCTTCTAATTGAAATCTCTACAAACTAGAAAATTGACTGTTCTTCATTACAAAAACTCTCTGCATGACGTTTTCCAAAAATAGACAACAAATACATTTGCCTACATCATGATTGTTTGTAATTCGCCACAGGGATTCGGTTATCAATTAGATATCATCATGGGGAATGATGTGTCAATTATTTCCTTTGAACAGATATCTGGGTGGACAAGTGTTTGTCAAATTCCTGTTGTCTGCTGTAATGGCTTTGATTTTGTGTCGTGCACTCATTTGCTGGAGCGAAGTGTGCTCAGCAAGTGGCTGTAGACAGTCATGAACATTATTAAAATGGAAAAATGTCTTGGGCGATGCCTCCAAAATTGTTAAGATTTTCGTTTCGCTTGCAAATACAGGAACAAACTCGGTTAATCTTGTTTCTTCTACTTTCTGGCGAGAGCTGCGCGGGCTATCTCTTTGGTCGCTTCACATTCTCTGGAGTGTTTGGAATACCTTTCTTCTGACAGTCATTGTTCTTTTCCCAGCTGTACAATCGTATCCTGCAATTATCTGAGTTATTTTTTGAGCCATGTCATGTTCCCTTCACAACCTTGTGTTGTTGATTCTTTCGTGGTATTTGTCACCAACTGTTGTCTCAGCTCCTTGTTTTTTTGGTACAGTTTGGCAATGGCTAGCTTCGCTTGCTTCAGCTGCTGAGATTTCTATTAATAATTTGTACCCGTGGCATACATCCTCGTCGTTCTACTCCCACTATCTCGGTTGGTACCTTCCAAAGGCTCCAGGTGGACGACGCGCATAAGTAATTGTTCAAAGATCGTTCGTGCATGCGTCTCATCTGAGATTCGAGTTTCCCAAGATTCCTTGTTATTCCTTGGTCTGCCCCTTCTCTGAGGTATCTGTTGTTGGGGAGACATGGCTTCCACTTTCCTTCCTTCCTGTGCAGCTCCTTCCACTCCAATTTATGCACGGTGTGGTGTCGTTGTTCTCATGGGTAAAGGAAAAATCCCTTTTTTATCCTTGGGGATTCCTGTTGTGAGTTAGAATGAATCCCAATCACTTTGGGTCTTGGGTATGGTGATCCTACCACTACGTGTACCCTTCTTCATGTTTTGAGAAGTCGCCATGGTGCGATCAATATCTTTCTTGCATGCAGTATATCGGGTAGATGCCCAAGATGAAGAATTAAATCGACCTGGGCCTACAAGAAAACTTACAGGCAGAGCCTGAATGTGATTTTGTGAAAAGAATGGGTCTATAAACTCTAGGATTTATAACATATCAGGCATAAGGAATAATCATGTCAAATAACACTGAATTCATGGTGACTAGATGTTTTGAATAAAACTGTAGATTTTCCATAACACATCCCTGCCTGTAAGGTACAGGCGATAAGGGATGTAGATCATACGTGATGCAAACGCCGCGATTTTTTATTCCTTCGGCCTTCATGATGAACTGATAATAGTTATAGCACCTACCGATGTGACCTCCATTAACTACTTGACTCGACTTGGGGCACGTAGAGACTAACTTTGATAGGAACCGACTTTCTGGGAACAACATACCCGTACCATTCATGTATGTTTCGACTATGACATCCCTTCCCACTTCCAAGGGCCAACGAACCATTTGATGACTTTGACCCCTTCATTTCTACGTACCTGACTTCACGTGTTTTGACACATGGGCTATAAATCGACTGAAAACTGACTCTAATTGAAAGAAAAAATGGTGGTGCTAACATCTGGCTCCCACGAGGATGATATTCTCCCTGTGAGGTAGCAAAGAACAATAGACCAGGTGCCTGGCCATTGGGCCTTATTTCAACTCTTCGACACTGCAATATTAAAAATAGGACGCAACATAAATCCATCGACATAGTTTCTAAAAGACTCAGCATAAAACTCAGGGCCTTCACTTCGGGCTTCAATTTTTTGCTGACCTATTGACTTGAAACAAAAATAAAACGACTATTTATAATGACAAATGACTTAAATGAAATTTATTTCATCAGATAATGTTTGAGGAACCTGTTGTTTATAGGCCCCCAACCAACACACTCCCCATTTAGTTCTTCCATAAAATAAGCATTATTTTCGTGGTGTGCACTGATTCTGAATGGACCTATCCACATGTTACTGAAATTTGCATGCTTTCCTTTGTCCTCATTTCTCGCATCCCATCTCAACACTAGATCACCCAACAAGAAATCCTCTGTCTTGGAACGCTTTCAAAAGGATTTCTTCATATTTTCCTCGTGGAGCTGTGATCGATTGTACACTTGTTCCCTCATCTGATGTGTGTGAACCAGATGATTTATTCTTCTCTGAGTGTCATTTGTCTCGGCCTCCTACTCTTGCAACAATTTTATGACGAGAAACCCCTGTGTGGTAGAGAAAATTGCTTCTGCTCCGTATACAATCTGGAAAGGCGATGTTGAGATGGACTTCTTGGTGGTAACCCGATCTGCCAACAATGCATAGATAAGATTTTTATGCCAGGATTTATTATTGTCTTGTAGGAGCCTTTTGATGATCTGGGTTAGGCTTTCATTCGAGGATTCTGCTAACCCATTTCCTTGTGGGTAGTATGCCCAATAATTCTCCAGGGTTATATTGTAATGCTGACAAATTTTTTCCATCCTCTTAGAATTGAATGCAGCCACATTCTCTGTTATGATATTGATGGGGCATACGAACCTCGACAAGATGTTTGTCTCCAAGAATTGGATGATGACTGCATCGATATCTTTCTTTGTGGGGATCTCTTCTATCCATTTCATGAATTAGTCAGTGGTCGTGAGTATCCATTTTTGTTGCACCGAGGATGGAAGATTTATTTCCCCTATGAAATACAAACCCCACTACATGAATGGTGCCTTGACCAAGATCGGATTTAGTGGCAAGGGTTGCAGCTTCCTTCTCGCATCGAAAATCTGACATTCGTGGAAGTTGGAGACTTCGTTGTACACGTCTATGAATATTTTAGGCCAATAGTAACCCGCCCTTAATATTTTGTGCATGGTGTTTTTCTAGTAATGGTGTCCCCCATAATGTCCCTTGTGAAATTATTTTGTGGCTCGCTTCACATAATTCTCCAAAAATAGCTCAACAACATTCCCCTAGGATCTTTCCAGTAGAGTGAGTTTTCTAGGATGCAGAAATTAACCGCTTTAAGTGTGAGAAAGCTGGCCTTAGTATTACTTATGACTGGAGGGGCCTAGATATTCTTCAACACATAGATGATATATGCATACCATGGAGAATCGATGAACTCATGGGACATTTGTGCATTTGTTTATTCTCGAGGACTCTCTGACAGATCGATGATGAAATTAATTCCCACAACATCACAGTCCAACTCCACCATTAGTTTCACAAGGCCCTGACCCTTAATTTGTTTTGTAGGCTTGATATCTAGGTCATATTACAACATGGACACTATCCACTTACCTCTCCTTCCTTTGGGGTCGACATGATTAAGGATATCCTTTACTAATTTGTTGGGAACATAAGAAATGATGTGGGAATGCAATATGTACGTCTTGAACTCTTTCAAGGCTTTCACTAAAGCATATGTTTTTTTTTCCATAATGTCATACCTTAGTGGAGCATCCTGCAACATCTTTCTCAAATAATCTATAGGCTTCTCAAAGTTTTGTTCGTCTTTTTGTAACAACATGCCAAAAATCCTGTGCTCTGAGGCGAATCAAAACAGGATGAAATCCTTTGTGAAATTTAGACTGGATAGCATAGGAGATTTAGACAATGCCACTTTGATATCTTCAAATGAATTCTTTGCCTCTAGGTTCCACTTGATTTCATTTCACTTTATGAGCATGCACATGATATGTTTTATAATCTCTATTAGATTCAGGATGAATCTCCTCAAGATGTTTACTTTTCCGAGGAAGGATTGCACTTTGTTTTTACTGTGCGGAGTGCCAATATTCAAGATTCCGTTAACCATGTTGGGTTCTATATTAATGCCTTCCCTCGAGATAATGTGTCTCAACAACTTCCCTTCTTCCACCCCGAAATGTGATTTCTATGTATTTAGTGATATGCCGAACTTCCTACACTTATAGAAGACTTTCTTCAGATGCTCGAGGTGTTTCTCATCAGAGGCAGATTATACCGTGATGTCATACATATAGATCAGAATGAACTTATCTTTTTTGTCAACAAACAAAATGTGCATTGCCCTCTGGAAAGTGGCTTCAACGTTCATCAGGCCGAAAGGAATCTTGGCGTACATGAATGTTCCCCATGGAGTTGTGATTTTTTTTTCTCTGTCGTCTGGGTGGACCATGATCTGATTATACCATGAAAAATCATCCAACATGGACATCTTCTGGGACAACACCACCTTTTGCAGGATATAGTCCATTTTGGGAAGAGGGTAGTGATCCTTGAGGGACACTTTGTTTAAATTTCAGAAGTCTACACATAGTCTTATCTCCCCACTCTTTTTTCTTACGAGCACCAAATTAGCTACACATTTCGAGAACCGCAAATAAATGATAATATTAGGGTCGAAAAGTTTATTTACCTATTTCTCGATCAACGACAGTAACAAGGGATTTATCCGTCTTAGCTTATGTTTGAAAAGTTTCTGATCTTCTTTGAGAGGGATAACATGTTGTATAACATTACTGTCATACACCTTCAAATCATCATAGCTCCATGAAAAAACGCCGAGGAACTCCTTGATGAGATTGATGTAGTCTTGCTTGACCTTTGGGCTGAGCGTTTTTGATAATTTGATTATTTTTGGGTTCTCCTTAGTCCTGATGTTGCAGTGTTCCATGTCCTCTTTGTTTTCATTGATCTTGGGGTTTTTAGCCACATCATTTTCATCACACATCTTATCCAGCGATAGTAACCCCTTCAGAATGATGTTATTCTTCAATTGTATTATGTCCCTTCCCACGATCTGGTTCTGGAAAGGGTCGTCAGTAATGCACACATCCATGCTCCCATCTTCATTGCAACATCATTCGTCATCAATGTTTATGTTAATGAACTCGTCACTCATATGAAGAAATCTTTCTACCTGTTTGTCATCCTCAAAAACCTACCAGTATTTGATATTATTAGGCATTGTTGGCGTGTAGTTGGCTTCAATATCGTATTTTTTGTTTGGGAATATCAGAATTTTAAAAACCAAGGCTGAGGTGGCCTACGCCTTGGCAATCTGGTTTTGCTCCCTTGGGATAGTGAAAATGCCATATTATGAAAATTCCTCGTGGAGTTCCAATGCCAAGTTTTGTACGCTCTCATCCTGGGGTGATTTGTGTGATATATGACTTTAACCTGGTTTATGACCAGTTCAGAGTCTCCACGCACTGCTATCCTCTTTGTGCCTAATTATTTCAACACCTTCAGGCCCAGAATGAGTGCGTCATACTCGGCCATGTTATTTGTGCATTCGAACACGAGATTCTACAAGCACAATTTTGTGCCCATTTCAGGTAGGCTTACCCATAAGTCGGCCCCATCCCGTTATTTATTGACCATCGAAACTCATGTTCCATATCCTGTTTTCTGTGCAGTCCTCCGATTCAGTGCACTCTGTTTCTTTCCACGCGGTTTCATCATCGAATGTCATGATGGTTGTCGACTCTTCTTCTTCAAAACTCAGGTCATTATAGAATATAGAAGAACCAACCTTAGTGTTGATGGAGTATATGGGATGGTTATTTGGCTGCATCTTACTGCTCACCATGTATTTCAACAACACTTCTCTATACAACCGTCTGTCCTGGACAAATATAGGAATGGTGGCGTATGACATGTCCATTTGCAGGGTCCCTTTTAACTTCGCAACCCATGACCTCGACAACAACATGCGAAACTTTGGGGGTATGTCTCCCACGACCATGTCTATCATCATGTTATTCAAGCAAATCTAGGCCAATGACATGGCCAAGTCTTTGCTGAGGCCCAGGCACTTGACTTTCCTCGAGTTAAAAGAGAAAAGGTCCTTATAAGGTCTGGTGATTTCCAGACCCAATTTTTCCATGATCACCTTTGGCATGAGGTTGTGTGACACACTTGAATCCAGCATGGCGTTATGAAGGGTCATGTCATGGACCTTCAGACTTATGTAGAAGAGAGGGAAGTCCTTAGTATCACTTCTCTCTTCAACACACAGACCAAACAAGATAGCGGGGTGATCATCTTGGACATTCAAAGTGTCGGGGGTCCCTCCCATTTGAAAAAAATTAATAATTTTCTCCCAGTATTCACCCTTTCTGATAAGTTTTTTTAAAGGGACATATATTTTGATTTTATCCATTTCATGTTCAAAGTTAAAGGGAGGACATTCTTTCTCTACCTCTTTTGCACCTGCTTCTCATCTTGCTTCTAGATTTTTCTTCGGGGCCTCCTCCTTTGACTTTGCCTTCTTCGTCACATCCTTGTTCATGCTATCGAGCCTCGGTAGGCTTATGGAAGGATTGTCTAGTGGAGGTTTCCTTATGGGATTAGTATGTTGAGGCTCGGTAGACGATTCCTTGCACCTGAGGTTATATTTCTTCTGAAACTACATGATGGTGTTCTGATAACCTTTTCTGAACTCTTTCATTTCCTAGGACAATGCATCATCCGTTTACCCAATCCATGCATCATTTCTCTCCAACATAAAATCACCATTTCTTATCATGTACATATCATGTTTTCTCTTTGTCAAGAATACGCGTGGGTTCTTGTCATCACAACAATGCATTTGGTATTCGAACATCTGATCGAAGTATTCATTTGCGTAGTTGTTTTGGAACATAGGCCTTGTCTGTTGGTCGCCTTGATCTCTTTGCTCCCTTTGTTCCCTCTTTCTAATCTAAGGAACCTGACCCCTCCTGAGGTTATGATTCCTGGGTTGGGAGTCATGATGTTCTTGGGTAGCGGTTCTGCTTCCCACATACATCTTCTCCGTTAGCTTCTCCATGGTTCTCATCATTAAGTCGAATTTGTCATCTGCAGATATTGACGTTGATGGTTGCATGTCTCCTTGGGACTTCTTATCACCTCTGTTGAATCTCTGTTTGGTTTTCCCTGACGCCATCATATTTACCTCAACTTTGATCGCATTGATCATTATCATGTCAAGGTTTGTTGATCTTCTTTATCTCAATAGAAAATCGAATTCGTTATCGAAGAAGTCAGTGTATCACAACTGCGTAGCCCCAGGAGGTGGCTAGACTTTTGCAAGAATCGAGTTATAAACCTTCATGAAACAGGCTGAGAATTCTTGCACCGTCTCCTCCGACGCATTCTTCATATTATTATACTGTGTTAACAACTACAAGGGGTTCTTCTTGTCTCCCCATCTATTGATGAAATATGTTTCAAACACGACAAAGTCTTGGATACTTGCTGGTCATAGGGATTTGAACCACTTTCTCACCTCCCCCGCAAAACGCTACACGGACAATCTCATTTTTTGCGTCTGCATAGTCTACCTCTTCCAACTTGATGAAATCATTGAACCAACCTAGATGCTTTTGGGCTGAAACGTTCCCTTCAAGATCGTAGAGTTTAATCCTATGGTTGTAATTCTGGGGAGGATCATGTAGCTATGATGGAAGAATGAGGGGGGCGAATCTAGCGACCATGGCTTTAGGAGGGTTTGGGATTTGAGGAAGATTATTAGACACTAGGTTTTGGAATCTCTTGTGGTAAAAAACTATCTCGTTCAAGTTGGTTTCCGACTTAGAACTGAACAAGAGTTTCTCAAAAAATGTGTCGAAATAAAGGTCATCGATGCTTTACAAACCGTCTTTTGGTAAGGAAAGACTTTTGTCTTGGTAATATAATAGGTCCGATGCTTTCTCTCTAGTCCTGCACAGAATTTTCTCAGGGTCGTACATAGGCTTTGCAGGGTTTGGGTCATGATTTATTCTGGTATAGATCATCTTCAGAGCTAGGGTTCTTGAACTGCGCTACTTGGGGCTACTAGTCTTTTTGATTGGAGTAACCAGGGTAAAGGTTTCAGTCGGTATAGAATTTTTTTCCCTTTGTTACCCTCAGGGGTAAAACTACAAAGTTAGTCATTCTCGCAAGGAAAATCTATTCAATGTTTTCCCCTGCAACGATGCCAGAATGTTAGCACTCTATAAATCTGTTCGACTGATAAACAAATGATAGAGGTAAATGTTTCAACCAAATTTGAGGCCCGAAACTAGCCTTTCGGACCTGGAGAGGGATCTCTCGGGAGACTCTGTCTCCACGCGGGATATGGATTTAAGTCTATGGATAGATTTAACACCTTTGAAATAATGGGTTACAAATATATTGGTGAAATAATGTAAGACTTTGGGCTATGGATTCGATTCGAGAAAACGATAGAAACAAATGACTCGGTGACTGGAATTGAGAGGATAAGGATAAGCGAGCAATAGTCTTCAGTGAAAAATTGGAATGTGTGGCGGGGAGAAAACAAAAGAAGTAACTCGGAGCACTCCTACGTATGAATTTAGAGTTAACTTTTAGAGGAGAAACATTATGTCTAAATGGCACGAACAAGGGGCACTGCATAGCGAATCTATAGGTTCGAAACTTTGTTCCGATTTAGACAGAAAAGGATATGAATGAAGAGAATAGGAAGCACGTACACAAGAAAGGGAAACAATACATCCAACTGCTACAATTAGAATATTTTCATCAAAGATACATGGCCTTTGCATTAAGTTTCGATCAGACTCAAATTACATACACTAGTTACTGTCTATACTAATTTTTCCAACCAACCTCGCTTACATCGAAAATATCAAATATATAAACAAGGGCATCGCTTGGGCTACCTTACTCTTCTAACCGTTATCTCTACAAACTAGAAAACTGACTATTCTGCGTTACAAAAACTCTTCACATAACATTTTCCAAAAATAGACAACAAATACATCTCGCTACACCATGATTGTTTGTAATCCGCCATAGGGATTCGATTATCGATCAGGTATCATCATGGGGAATGATGTGTCAATGCTTTCCTTCAACCAGATATTTGGGTGGAAAAGTGTTTGTTAGAGTCCTGTTGTCTACTGTAATGGCTTTGATTTTTTGTCGCACGCTCATTTGGTGAGGGGAAGTGTGCGCGGAAAGTGGTTGTAGATAGTCACAACTGTTATTAAAATGGAAAAATGTCTCGGGGGATGTCTCCTTCAAAATTGGTAAGATTTTCCTTCCATTTGTGAATATAGGAATGAACTCAGCTATTCTTGTTTCTTTTGCTCACTGGCGAGAGCTACGCGGGCTATCTCTTCGGTCGCTTCACATTCTCTGGAGTTTTTGGCATACCCTTCTTTTGACATCCAATGTGCTTCACATAGCTATACAATCGTATGTTGTGATTCTATGATATGCCTTTTCAGCCATGACACGTTGCCTTCGTTACCTTGTGTTGATGATGCTTCTGTGGTCTTTGTCGCCAACTATTGTCTCAACTCCCTTTTTTCTTGGTATAGTTCGGCGATGGATAGCTTCAATTGATTTAGCTATTGAGATGTCTCTTGATCATTTGTACCAGTGGTATACATCCTCCTCGTTCTACTCCCACTATCTCGGTTGGTACCTTCTAAAGGCTCCAGGCGAACGAGGCGCATAAGTAATTGTTCAATGATCGGTTGTGTGCACGGCTCATCTGAGATTCTAGTTTCCCCATATTTCTTGTTATTCCTTGGTTTGCCCCTTCTACGAGGTATTTTTTCTTGGGGAGACAGGGCTTCCACTTTCCTTCCTTCCTATGCAGTTCCTTCCACTCCAAGTTTTGTGCGTTGTGATGTCGTTGTTCCCGTGGGTAAAAGAAAAATCCATTTTTTATCCTTGGGGATGCCTGTTGTGAGTGAGAATGAATCCCAATCACTTTGGGGATCAAGTCTGGAAATCTTGCCACTACGTGTACCCTTCTTCATGTTCTGAGAAGTCTCCATGGTGCGACCGGTATTTGTCTTGCGCATAGTATATCGAGCGGATGCCCAAGATGGAGAATTCGATCGACCTGGGCCTACGAGAAAACTTACAGACAGAGCCTAAATCTTATTTTTCGAACATAATGGGTGTAGAACCTCTATGATTTATAATAGATTGGGAGGAAGGAAGGATCGTTCCAAAGAACAGTGAATTCATGGTGACTAGAAGTTTTGACTCGAACCACAGATTCTCCTTAACACATCCCTACATGTAAGGTACAAGCGATAAGGGATGCAGGGCATACGTGATGCGAACGCCATGATTTTTCATTCCTTCAGCCTTCATGATGAACTGATAATAGTTACAACACCTGCCGACGCGACCTCCATTAACTACTTGACTCAACTTGGGGCACATAGAGACTAACTTTGACAGGACTCGACTTTCTGGGAACAACATACCTACACCATTCACATATGTTTAAACTCTCACATCGCTTCCTTCTTCCAAGGGGCAACCAACCACTTTCTGACTTTGGCCCCTTCATTTCTATGTACCTGAATTCACGTGTTTTGACACATGGGATGTAACTTGACTGAAAACCGACTCTAATTTAAAGAAAAAATGGCGGCGCTAACAGAACCCACAAAAATCCACCCCAAATCATATCATATCCGGGTGACATGTGTATCACTCTCCTTCCATTTCAACATCCTTGTTGTCCAGTAGAAATTTTCAATGTGTCTGGGCTGGCGTGAACATTAGGATTCTTTCCTCAGTCAAAATTTATTTCAATGTTCCCTTTTACGAGTCTCACTTGAAACTAATCCTCCGGCACTTCAAAGAGGCACCTACGATGGAACATACAAATATTCTCTCATACCTTTTAGAGGTAGGACCGATCAACAATATAGATTAGCTCCCAGGTATCAAAGCCTCCTAGTTAGGTGTCGTGTCAGCCTTCTAGTAGATCACTGTTAGATCCAATAAACGACTACCACGTGGATAGGTAGAACCCACAGGATGCACATGTAAATGCATCTAATCTAGGTGACACGTATCTTAGATTCCCATCACATTAGCGCCAACGTGGACCATTCGAAAAGAGCCACATGTCCAAGGTGATGTCAGCGTGAATTTTTTTATGCTTAATAGTTGAATTTGGATTTTGCAAGGTAAAGTATACCTCCAAGTCAGATCCACCCTTGAGACATACGGTTGACATAGGTGGATTGCAGGTGTAATTCAACTATTTTTTAAACCGCTCATCAACCATTTGCAAATTTTTTACCACCTCAAAGGTGGCTTTGTGACAAACCATCGAAAGATAGAAGATCTAGTAGATGCACTCGGTCCACATGGATAAAATAAAACCAACTGGAAGATGACAATTGTCCAAGGGATTAACTGTCCATTAACATACACTCAATATAGTTTTAGAATTGGATATTTGAGAAATTAATTTCATTTTGAAAAGAAAATTTATGTTGACATCATCGAAAAAGGTATTTTAATACCCTCTTCATGATATCAAATCATCACTTGAAGTTCAAAAGTAAAACTAATAATTTTAAAATGAAAGAGTCCCATGGGTATGCTTGTCTCTCATAATTTTATTATTTCCTTTGGTCGTTTATCATTCATGTTTTATTTTAATTACTGCTTAAGGGGAACCTAACATGTTCATGTTAAACGTAATCCCCAAGCCTTTGATCTTGATAACCTAGTTGACTTATTCGATTATGTTTTAAAACCACATGTTACTAGCAAAAACCATTATAATATCCAATAGGATGCATTTGGAAAATTTAGGGATTACCTTGATAAAATCCCTACCGTAAAATTTGGTCTCACCCAAGGTATCATCCTGACCACTTACCATTTTCCACAATTCATGTCCATGTGCGTTGAATCATACAACCCTTCCAAACAAGTCGTAATGTCCAAGGATGTTTCTTAGGTTATTATCTCTGTAAGCCTTACCTAAATGGCCTAAATGTTGCTATTATCTGATAATTCCATGTCATTCGATGATGAAGCCATAGTGTAGGAATTAAGAGCATTGACCCTAATTCAAGTGAGAAATAGCTTGTCTTGATATTGCCCAAAGAAAGCCACTCTCCTGCAGATATTTGTACCACTCAAGCCCAACCTTGAGGTTTAAAAATATCATAAATTGTGAGAAGGTTACATTTTGATGAATTTATTGTGATCTATATAATGTATTTATTGTAAGTTATTAAAATAACATATTTTCAAAATTAAAATGGTAACACATGCAGAAATTTGCTTTCAAAATAGGGTTGAGTGGCATATAACTAGCGATTCTCTTTTTGTGACAATTAGGTGAGATGAGGATGAGGATGAGGAGATTCTCCCATTTTATATAATTTATACCCTAGTTTACTTAAAAAAAGATGCTTGAAGCTGTGTAGATTTTCAACTAGAGATTTTCAACTTTCTAGTTCTTAGAGTATGTATTGTGAATTTAATATTGACAAGGAAGTTGGTCTTATGGAATTTTAACACTAGTTTTTATAGTTACATTCTTCCACATGTATTAATTGAATGGTTACATTAAATATCTTCTTTCAAATACAATGTTAAGGTTTACATACTAGGTGCAAAAGGGAGTGCTTAAATTTTAAGGGAGTATTATATGATTTTATTAAAATTTAGGGTGTTTGTTAGTAAATTAGTCATGTATATAATGAAATAAACATTTCTTATATGTGTGGATGGTCGAAATATAAAATATTTCCATTCAATAGTATTTTTTGTTTATATTTTTTTTAAACATAAAGTTGATTTATTAATTTATATAAAGCATAAATTGAAGTTTTATAAATATTTTATTTAAAAAAAAAAATAACATCAAATTTCAACATTAAAGCAATACATTAAAAAACTAAACCAAATTTTTATGTGTCTTCACATTCTTCTCTCATGGATTAGTATAGGACCCATATTTTTCACTCATTTTTCCTTTCAATAATATAATCATGAAATTAAATTTTCAATAATCATTTACAAATTATATATAGACACACACATACATACATGAAAATCATAAATTTTAGTTTTTTAGAAGGGAATAATTTAGAAGTGAGGGAATCTTACTCCATCCTAAGACAATTCTAATTTTTTCTTTGGATGTAATATTCTAGAATGAACAAAATTATAGAAGACTTTTGTTTTTCACAATTTTATTTAAAATATAGTAATGTTTAGAAATTGTTAATTTATGTATTTAACTCCTATTTTTCTAAACTTAGACGTTTGAATCACAATATAGACTTAAATCATGTTCCAAAAGTGTGATTATAGGTTTTTTAAAATGTGATTATTGGTTTCTAAAAGTATGATTATTGGTTTAAAAAAATGTAATTATCAATTTCCTATGAGTACACATGTCTCTCATAATTTTGTTATTTCCTTTGGTTATTTATTATCCATGTTTAATTTCAATGATTGCTTGAAGGAAACCTCCCTATTTGGTTTCAATTATTGCTCAAGAAGGATATCTATCCTTTTCATGTTAAAACTAATGTGGAAGCCTCTTATCTTGAGAAAGTGGTTTATTTATTTTATGATGTTTTTAAATAACATACACATCTTACCAACAAAAACTATTATAAGTTCCAACATTATTTGGGGATTCCTGACCTAGTCTATCATCCCAACCACTTAACATTTTATACAATTAGTGTCCATGTGTAATGTATCACACAACCCTTCCAGACAAGCCATGATATTGAAGGATGGTTATGAGGTTATTCTATGTATAAAATTTTAAAGTAAATAATTTTTTTTTATATGATCAAGAAAAATATTTTAATATGACATTGTAATCCACTTGTCCAAGGAGTCCATGTGAGGTTATTTGCATGACTGGAGCTTTATGAGAGCACTTATGAGTTCTCCAACTGACAAATCAACTCTCACAACCACTATCCAATTTTGAAAGTAACATTCATTAAAATTTACATGGCGTTTAAAATTTCATTTCTATGATGACTTGTTATTGTCAGAGACCATATTGAACAATATGACATAGTAGTCTAATTATCCAAGGAGTCCATGCAAGGATATCATGTTTTCATGAATTATGATCTTACCTTGCGGCCTCTATAATTTTACGAATCTCTTTGCATAACTCAAGCTTTGTGACAACATTGATGGGTGCTCCAAAAGATAATGCATCTTTGTCTAGGCTTCAACCGACAACGCAATTCTGTGTAGGGTCGAAGTTGGGAGAGACACATGTGTATTATCGTTAATATTTATGATCATATTGGATTCCATATGTCTTGAATTATTTACCACTTTTGCAAATCCATACAATTCTAGTGACCAAGTGTTCATTGCGGTCCCAAATACCTACAACAATTAAAGACTAGGCCTTGGATATACCAATCCCGACAAATATGCTACTAGAACTATGTGTAGATCCAAAGACATTGTATTTGCATTCGTCTCATTTGGGAAATCCGACCAAACAAGATGACCAAAGTCCTGATTGGCATTTTAGACCCCCTTCGTGTCAGGATCTTGTTTGGATATGTCTGCACCCACTTTGTAAGAATGGTTCAATACATTTTATCAAAATTCTTCAAGTATCCTACAATTCATCATTAAAGTAAACTAATTAATTAAGAAAGTTGTGAAAAAAAGGCATCATGATCATGCCATGATGACAAAGATCCCATATAACCTTATCCTCAGGAGTATTAGAGACGCGATAAATATCCACAGATAGATTGACAAAACCAAAACTACCTTCTCCTACAATTTTCTACACACTAAACACAAGTTATTCTCTAAATTTCTATGGATAGTTTCTCCATATCCTACTAATTATTGTTGATTTCCACATAATTATGAACCTACTGAAATAAAACACCAATAACAATGATTTATGTTCTTGGAAATAAATATACGACAGAGGAGAGAAATTAGGCTTCATATCCATATAGAGATATTGTTTAGGTGTATTGGACAATTGATAGTGTCAAGCAAGGATGTGGGATGTTTTTGAGCTGAGATATCATTGTGCCTTCACATTTTTCAATTTTTCTCCATTGGAATTCTTTAGCTTAGTAGAAAAAATACAACTTTTATGCATATGATACCCTACAATAAACAAAAATTATTTATTTGCAACATGATGCCTGTGCACAATGTTGTAGTAGCTGCCATATGGCCAAACATAGAATCACGAAAAACAACTCTCAAATGAGGTTATAGCATATGTGTGTTATGTTTATGTCAAGCTTGTTGGTTGACCACTTCACGCGGTGGGGAATGATAACACGGATGAGCAGGAGGAAAGATTGGATTATCTCCACTATGATCACTAATATCCAACTGGACGTGACTTTGTGGCTAGGGGAACCATTTTGAATATTCTTGAGCACTCGAATAACAAGTTGGGAGTTTCCATCAATGATGAGCATATGATAGTTTTCTCTCTCGGAAATGATGAGGTCTGCTTCCAATCCATGTAATTGAGTCACATTGTTGCTATCGTTACCAATAAAGGAGGCATATATTCTCACAATGTTCCCTAAGTTGTTTTGAAAAATGCCTCCATAGCTAGCTAGTCTTAGGTTTCCTTTGGATGCACAATCGAAGTTAAGTTTCAGTGAGCCAAGTAGGGGAGGGGCCCAAGAAGTGGGAGGAGAGACATTGAGTGAAGGGGAACTGGGTGCAGGGGTAGGAGGGGGGAGAGAGATTCAACTCCTGAATAATGCGGAGGTCCTCGGGGTTTCCTTGCAAGTTTTGAGAGGACCAAGGTTCTTCCTGGATGGTTTCCTTGATGTCATTTTTTTTTCCCATATAAAGTGAGGATGTTGAGAGTTGTCCGAGAAGATGCGCCAATTGTGTTCTTTCCATACTTTTCAGAGGAGGAACACTAGAAGAAGAATCTAGGCCCGATTAACGATGGGGTTAATGAAGGCATCTCACCGCCAATGAGATGAGGTGTGGATGCAACTATCCCGATTGCAATCTATAGTGCTAAAAAGAAGAGTAGAGTTGTCCCAAATTTATGAAGTGATGGGACAAGCATTGAGCATGTGTTCCATATTCTGGGCATCTTGTTTACAAAGATGACACAAATTTGGGCCTTGCAATCCTCATTTAGGAACGTTCTCCCAATTGAGGATTTTTCCTCGGCTGAGGAGCCAAAGGAAGAAGGAGAGCTTTGGCCATATCTTTTGTGCCCAAATCTTGGTCTAGATGTCCTCGATTTGATTTTGGTCATCCTTGGTTGCTAAATGATATGCCTCTTGATATAGAAACCTCCTTTCGATTGATAAACCCATCTCAGCTTGTCCGACCCTTCTTGAATTCAAATTTTCTTGTGAGTCAACACTTTTCAAAATGGATCCCAGATGGAAGGGGGATGTTGAGAGGCCATTGATCATTGGGGAGCCAAGTTCTCCATGTGTCCTTAGGGGTCGGAGGAAGCCAATATTTGTGAATCTAGAGACGGTTATGGGTTGTCATGAACTCTTTCAGCTGTAAGTTGTGTGGGAGGGGGGAAGTTGTTTCCAGGAGTCTTCCCAAAAAAGTGTTAATTTTCTTTCTCTCATTTCCCAAAAGCAACGATTGTAAATGAGGTGCTTGTTAGCCCAAGCAAAATTCCATATAAGTGATCCCACGATGTAGCCTTTGAGTCTGATGAGATTATGATGCTCCACTTGTGGGAAGTATTTCTTGTGCCAAAGATATGCCAAGGGTGTGTTTGTTTTTGGCAGTAAGCCCTCTCCAACATGTTTTGTCTCCCAACAGTTAGTTGAAGGTTTTTGGATATTCAACACCAAGCTCTCCTTTGAGCTTGGGGAGGTAGAGTTTGTTAAAAGCAATGAGTGCCCATTTCTTCTCCTTATGAGCTCCTCCCAAAATAAAATTCCTTTGAAGATTCTTGACAACCTTGAGGATTGCTTTAGGTGCCCCTAAAACCGAAAAGAAGTAAAATAGCATGGCCTAAAGAACAACTTTGAGAAATACTAGGGCATTGACATTCAAAGATCTAAATGATTCTTGTATTTATCAAATTATTTATAAAAATTCAAATATCAAAATAAATAAATTATTTATCATAATTTAGTTTTTTTTGTGAACTTACATTATTATTATTTTATGAACTAATACATTTAAAATATGATATATTATTACAACATCATATTATATATTTTAAATTTGATATATAAATACATTATACAACTTAACTTGACATTTATTTTATGAAATTATATAATTTAAGTATGATATATTATTAGGTCCCATGGGATAGCACAATTGGTTAAGACATGCGCACACTCTTCTAGTTTGGGGAGAGGTCACGAGTTCGAAACCTGTGTCCCTTGGGGCTGCGAAGCTTTATCACTCCCATACCAACCACTATGTGGGGAAGTGGGGAAGTATCTGGGGTGGGTTTCCAGCGCGGAATCTCCAACGTGGAAAAAAAACTCTTCCAGTTTGGGGAGAGGTCATGAGTTTGAAACCTATGTGGGGAAGTATCTGGGGTGGGTTTCCAGTGCGGAATCTCCAAAGTGGAAAAAAAACTCTTCCAGTTTGGGGAGAGGTCATGAGTTCGAAACCTGTGTCCCTTGGGGTTGCGAAGCTTTATCACTCCCATACGAGCCACTATGTGGGGAAGTATCTGGGGTGGGTTTCCAGCGCGGAATCGTGAAAAAAAATATGATATATTATTATAACATTATATTATATATTTTAAATTTTATATTTAAATACATTATACAACTTGACATTTATTTTATAAACTTATATAATTTAAATATGATATATTATTATAACATTAGATTATATATTTTAATTTTGAAATATAAATACATTATACAACCTCAATGAGTCTAACGGTTAAGAACATGTGTTTCTTCTAAAGAAGTTATAGGTTCAAATCTAGATGGAGTAGGGTATGTATACCTTCGTAGACTTTACCAATCAAATCGCTGGGGGGTCCCTTGTCCCACAAACAAGAAAGTCTCATACACCAATTTAGTGTGCCTATAAAATTGAACCAATTTCTTTATCTATTAAAGAATATGCAAAATTAACTCTCATAGTGAGATGTCTCATACACCAATTTAGTGTGCCTATAAAATTGAACCAATTTCTTTATCTATTAAAGAATATGCAAAATTAACTCTCATAGTGAGATTTCAAGTACCATATTGTGCAATCAAACAAGAAAAATGAATCAAGGGCAGAAAACCCTCATACTAATAATAATAAAAGGAAAGGAGGATGTTATACATTAACATAATATGATGGACCAATTATACTATAAATCTCATTTATTTACTCATAATCCATTTCACCAAAATAGAGACACAGAGATTCAAGGGGAGAAGAGCACTTTATAGTCTAATTATACTATAAATCTCATTTATTTACTCATAATCCATTTCACCAAAATAGAGACACAAAGATTCAAGGGGAGAAGAGCACTTTATAGTCTATACTGTTAGGGCAGTAGATATCTGGTTGTTGATTGTCAAATCCATAAGCTATGTTTTCTGGGCATTGGCCGTTGAAAAACTTGGAGTAGTTGTTGGAAGTGCTGATTGTCAAATCCATAAGCTATGTTTTCGGGGCATTGGCCCTTGAAAAACTTGGAGTAGTTGTTGGCAGGGAACTATTGAGCGTAATCACCGTTGCAGCAGTAGAGATCGTTAGAAGGAAAATCCCCACAGGCGCTGTGGAAACCTCCGTTCACTTTTAACTCTGGCGGGCAAACATCGTTTATGTCTTTCTTGCAGGCCACAGTGTAGCATTTGGATTCTGTGCTGGGAGTCAATGGACCCACAGACATGGGCAGATTAAACCCTTCGGCGAGGGACACATGGTGGTAGTCCGAGTTATTTTATCCCGTAGAGCTGGTATCCGATCGATGAGACCGAGATGGCGCCCCCGACTTTACATTGCAGCTGCCCACTGAAGTCACCAGTGGCGCAGGTGCCGAGTCCCGCCTCATTAAAATTGCAACCGGTTCACCCCCAAATTTTACCGGTCTGCTCCAGCACGGGAAGAGTTAGGGTCCATGACTCACCTCTCCCAAGTTCTCGCCCCCCGTTTGGATTGATGACCCCCGCCCAAACTGTGTGTGGGCAATTGTTGGTTATCACAATCTTCGTTTCGCCAGTAGCCCCTGCAAACACAAACTTCGTACATCAATTTTGTAACAATAATTCTTCGGCAAACAATAATTTTGTAACAATAATCCAAACACAAACTTCAGATATGAATTTTACCGGTGTTTGTCCCTTTGGACTAGTGTGTGAGAAGGAAGGAGAAAAGAAGTACCTTTTACCGGTGTTTGTCCCTGAACGCTCCAAGTTGAGCTCCAATCTTTCGCTCCTCGATAAGCCCTGTAGACAAACAAAGTACGAATACTTCCTACTCTATCAAGATTAGTCCGAATGAGTCCTATCTACTAAAGAGACAAATTCAGGTGAGATTGAACACGAATTAGAAAGAAACAGGCCAAGCGAATTATATTAACGAAGACAAAATATTGCTTACAGTCGTAGATGGATTGCAGCAGTTTCGCCAAGTCCTCCTTGTCTACCCCTTTCTCAAAAGATCCACGATCCAAATGATGATAGCTTCACTGATTGCTCCCTATGAGATCATAGGTCTCTTGCCTCCAAATTATCTCTGTTCCAGCACCACTTATAAGATCATAAGTTTGGTGTGATTCTCCCTTTCCAGTCCACTGTGTGTTTCCTATGAGATCATAGGTTTCATGCTAGCAATTCTTCCCCCCTTTTTCACCATCATAGAGCCTGCTTATATAGGTTATGAGAGGCTTAACCTCTTGAGGTATCTTTAGGGTAGGTTGAGGAATTCCCTCCTTAGATCAAGGATCTTCTGATTGAACCAAGAATTTGAATGCAACTACCTTCCAAACTTGAAAGATCCTCCCCTTATTCTCCTCAACAAATCAACCACTACCTAGATTAGACAACGCTCCCTCAAAAGGGGCATCAGGGTGATATAGCGCTCCCTAGAAGGATGAAGGGGAGTGCCAACCCTCTAAGGATGGGTAGCGCTTTTTCAGAGGGGCAGTTTGGTGTTATAACACTCCCTAGTAGCTTGTGGGGGAGCGCCAACGCTCCTAAGGCTGATGTAGGGGAGTGCTCTCCCTCAAAACCCTAGTTTTAGAGCTCCTTTCAGGTGGCAAAAGATTCTTGACTTCAGTTGATCATTCTCCTTCCTCCAAATCAAGTGTCTGAGGTATTCTGAGTGTCTCCTTAGTGTCGTCATCATGGAAGTATGTTTTGTTTGTCATTTGTGACACTTACGAACAACATGCGACACTTGCGACAGTTGTAAGGAACATGAGACACTTACGATAGTTGAGAGGAGCATGTGACACTTATCAAATCAAGTAATATTGATGTGTAACAGATTGCCCCCCAAAGCATGAAGTTAGAAGATGAGAACTGATAACTGAAATGCTTTGTAGATTTTCAAGCAAGGGTATAGACTCAGAGAACCTGATGGAAGCTGCACACAAACATCCAACAAATATCATGACACGTTTCAAAACCCAAGGCAGGCATACCTATGCTTGGGTGATCAAGACTTGCAAGATATGGCTGCCACAAATACACTGCGGATCCATAATTGTATTGAGAAAAAGGTATAGCCACCAAGGATACAATGTGGGTCTATGCTCTGATGACTTGAACTGATCGTAGCCACGAAGAATACACAGTGGATCTATGAGATGACAAGACATAGCCATGACCAATACAAAGTGGATCTATGTAACAATTTATGCATTATTTGTCCAAGAGAAACTCCTTCGCAACTTGGGCAAAGTATATATCAAAGTGATCACTCAACCCAGGGTCTTCTCACCAATCCCAATGTGGTACGAATCTAACAATGTGAATAGATGTCCTGAGGTCGAACATGACAGAAACCACTTGATTACCGGTCAATGGTGTAAACCGTTAACAAGTGCGAGGGAGATCACCATTAATGTCAATGATTCCCAAGGTACCCTAGTACATTCCAACGAATGTGAATGGATGAGCTGGAGTCGAACATTCGTGGAATCATCCGATCAGAGGTCAATGAGGTAAACCTACTGTCGAATGTGAGGAGGCCTGCCATTGAGGCATGTAGGTCCCAAAGTACTAACTGGTTTCTAAGCCTAATTCCTGGATAATGTATTGAAGTTGACAGGAATAGGCTCGTCGAAGGAGGGCCTTGATGTATCCCCCATCAACGACACGAAACAGACATAGAGATGTAATTGGCAAATCAAATGGACATGTACTGACACAGGTTTTGAGGCAAAATATTTGGGATGGCTGACTCTAGAGGCAGATACTTCCCTTGAACACTGAGGCACAACAACAAAACATGACATGGACCAAAACTTGATAATGCAGTGGATGCTGTGACTTACGTCAGGTGACCCAAAGGAGTGAAAGGAACTCAAAGGATTGGCTCAGTGCAGAGGTTCAATGGGTTATAATGCTTGCATATGAAAAAGTGCCGTGTTCAAGGGTGACTCTAAGGATTACTTGGTGATGTTCTCAAGAGACTGCTTGGCTTGCTTCTTTCAAATTTTCCCTATCCAGATAGACGAGTACCTCTTTTTGATTCAATGAGCTTGAGGAGGATAACACATGCTCGATATAACTCACCTTTGGTAAGTTCCTCTTCCTTTATTTAACGAACTGGAAGAAGTAAGGGTTCGATCCTGTATGGGCCTGTCGATGTGTGTTTTAGTGAGTCCAAAGACAGAAAAATCAAAGGTTTTTCAGGATTATAGAGTTTGGAAAAACACTTAAAAGAGAACTCTCTCAGTTCCTTTTTCGTACAATAGTCTAATGAGACCGAAAAAGAAATAAACTATCGCTCGAAAGATGCCCTTTCGAACCTTTTAACGAGTGTGAAAGGAAGCAAGGTCACTCGACAATATTTTCATATTTAGAGAGTCTGAAAAGAGTTTAAAGATGACTCCAGGGGGTTCCTTTTTCGTGTATCCATATAGGTCCAAAAAAGAGATAAAAGTCTACCCGGATGCATTCTCATGTATTTTCGAGCACGAGAAAGAACAAAGACTAAGCTCGGTATGCCCCCAGCTTAAACGCTGGTGACTTAGCTTCAAAATTATCATCAAAGGCTGGAGACATGCCCCCCAAGCTTCAATTCATTCACCGACTTTGAGGTTGTCACCAATTTCTATGCTAGATGGAGAAAAATGATACAGGTGGATGAAATGAAGGTTCAAGAGAGGTGACTATTTCATTTTTTAACGAGCTTGACACAGGAAAAGAACTATGCTCAGGACCTCTGTTTCATTTTTTAACGATCTTGCCACAGAGAAGAGAAACTATGCTTGTGGTTGCTTCTTGATCATGGCTTCCGAGAGGATAATGCTTTGGAAGGGTACCATGTCAAGGGACAAAACTCAGTCATGGCTTCCAAGAGATCTTCGCTGGATGGAAGACAATCACTCTGGAAGGAACACATGTTGAGGGTCATGACAGGGGTAAGGAGATTAGGCTCCAATAACCCTACCGAAGAAATCACCATGTCAACTACCGGATCCAAATCATCAGAAGTTGAAATCATGGGAGACAATGCCACATAATTGACATGCGGCGAGGGTGATACTGTCTGCATATAAGAACCACTCAGGGAGGTAACCCAACCAGGGTCGATGAATGAAAGTTGATCAATAGTCACAATTCTTCCATTGTGAGGGAAATATATCACATGGAAAAGAGTGGATACAATAGCTTTCATGGCATAGACATAATCCCGCCCAAGGAGTAAAGCGAAATCCAAGGGGTCTCAGACTACTATGACATCGATAAAGACAATTTTCCCTCCCAAAGTTACAGGAAACTGAGGAAGGATCCCTAAAGGTTGACTAGTTCTTCTGTTAAAAGCTAACAGATTCTGTGTAACCGGTGCAAGCTGCGGACAACCCAAAGTGTACCAAACAACAGAAGACAAAATACTAACGGACGCACCTTCATCTATCAACGTTTGAGGAATGTCCTGACCATGAACCTGTACTTTAATATGGAAAGGAATGTGGGAGGGAAGACGAGGTCTAGTTAGCACACCCCAATCAATAAGGATGGCCTCATTACTTGGAGGGGGTTTTGCAGGAGAAGGAGGAATTCCCACCGGTACGGTAGAGTCTGTATTAACAAGAAAAACATGGGCAGTATCGAGTTTACTCTCTAGAAGGAGAGTAGGATCCACTGATGATTGGATCGGATCAACTAATGGTGGACTTGGATAGACCACTTTGGCACTCTTCAGAGGAAGAGTGGGACTGACCGAGGAAGGGACTAGATCAATCACTTTGACATTCCTCAATGGAGGAATGGGATCGACCGATGGCGAAACTGGATCAACCACTTTGGCACTCTTCAGAGGAAGAGTGGGACTGACCGAGAAAGGGACTGGATCAGTCACTTTGACATTCCTCAATGGAGGAATGGGATCGACCGATGGCGAAACTGGATCAACCACTTGTGTTTCATTCTCCAAGGGAAGAATGGGGTTGATGGGTGGAAACAGATCGACCTCTTTGGTGTCACTCTCTAACAGGAGAGTGGGATAGACCAAGGATGAAAACAGATCGGCCACTTTGGTGTCACTCTTTTGATGAAGAGCGGGGCTGATCGATGACGGAATTGGATCAACTACTTGGGTTTGTGGTTCAATCGAGGAGGAAACTAGATTGACCACTTGATCAACCAGAATGACTAGGGATGGAACCAGATTGACCAGTCCATCAACCAACGATGGGTCGGAGGAAAGCTTACGATAACCTTTTGGAGGTTGAAGTTTTTCCAAAAGAGAAGAAGCTTCGTCCATGCAAGGACAAAGGTGAGAGTAATGATTACCTTTACATAACATGCAAGGGAACTTGACAGTTTTCTTCTTCTTACCAACCTGAACATCACTAGTTGACGGGGTATCATTGACATGACCGACAAAGGCCGATAACATGGAGGACCATATTTCTAAGACCTAGGTAAGACCAGAGCAATCCCTCAGAAAGTGGTCACCCTTACAAAGGCTGCAAGGGAATTTGGGTTTTGGATTTTTCATTTTAATCTTGTTGACCTCATCAACACTCCCAGTACTATTAACATTAACTGGTTTCTTAGAGCTAACATCTAATGTTGTTGGGGCCTTTGTCCTTTTCGGGTTCTTCTTCTTCTTCTTTTTCCGTTTCTTCTTCTTTTGATCAACCAGGGTACTTTCTTTAGAGATTTCACTAGGCGAAGAAGGAGAAATGGAAGGAGACTTGATGGGCGAAGAAGGTGAAAAATCGACATGAGGTTGATCTGTAGGTGGTGTATTGACATCCAAAGTATTAGGTGCAACTGAAACATTGGGAGGATTCAGGATCACCAGAGTGGGGAACAACCAAACTGGTAATCCAATAGTGAGTCCTGGAAGACTCAGTGTGGAAACATATGGAGGACCAAAGTTTCCAAACGAAGGAAAGGTATAAGGTTCCCCAGGAGAAGGGGTTCCTCCATTGGTACTCCTAGGATTCGATTCCATTATCACTGACTTGACCTAAGGTCAACTAAGTAAAACAAACAACACACGCTACGAATCTAAGAAGCAATCAATCAAACAAACCTTCCTACGATGAAACCACTAGTTGGTGATGAAATCGAACATCGCGAGATCAAAATAGGAAGGGGCGAGGATAGAGCGGGTGGATCAGTTACATTGGCAACTTTCTTAATAGACTTACACCTTGGTGCAAGCTTCAATGCAGTAATTGTGGATTTACCCTCCAAGGAGCCCGAGTGAGTTTGACCAACGTCTGTTCCAGGTATAGTGTGACTTCCCTTCACCGTCACCTTGTGTGAGACCCTAAAGATTGTGGCTACTAAGGTCACCAACTTATAGTTATCCCCTGGGCGAGTACAGTCGACAGTCCAGTCGGAACGTATGGGCATGATAACAAGTCCGAAATCAACCCAAAAGGCTCCCACACATAATCGTGGGTATACCTTCCAGTGACCCCCAATATACGATCCGACCACTACAAACAGTTGAACCACGGAGGGATAATCTCCGTAACTCACCCAAATGCGACCTCGTGTGTAACCCCTGTGTGAGAGGGGGATCCTGGAAAGCCAATACGACAATTGGATTTGACTCTCCCTACTGCAAGATACTAAGTTTGTTTGATAGATTTGGAAAGTTATCCTTTCAACCTATTCCAAAGCTCTACACCTTAAACTAATGTAGGTTTGCTAACAAAGATGTAAAAAGTCTAATAAATTTTAGTTAAGCGTTGATTTTAATGGTTTTTGTTTACTCAGAGGGTGTACGAAAGTGAAAATGATGGAATGATGACTCAATTCCCAAAAATATGCATGAAATATGATAAGCAATCATTTCTTTTCAATGAATACCTATTTAAGGGAAAGAGGAAGAGTCGTTTTCACTATCAAACACTCGATAAGGAATGCCCTCAATCAATTTTGTTCTCAATCAAATCCAATATGATGCTACAACATTTCAAAAATGCAAATTAATATGCAAACTAATCATCAAGATGTAATTTTTTCGTTTTCATGCGAATGATAATCAATTCAAAGAAAATTTTCTCTTGCCAACTACCCTTTCAGATCAAGGAGATTCATACAAGAATATGCAGATTTCGCACAAACAACACACCCTTTTTTTTGCGATCAAACAAGAGAAAGAAAACAAAAAACACAAAAGGAAGGAGAAAGAGATTGGATCAGATGACCTCAAAGAACCAAATGAGAATAGTTACAGACTTCAAATGTCCTTCACTAGAGTTCCCGCTCAATCGGATAGGAGAGAAGAAAGCAGGGGATTAATTTCAAGCTTTCAACAGCAAAAACTCAAAAATAATGAAGAAGGGAATAAAATATGAAAAAAAAGGTGTTTACTTCTCAAGATGAAGGATTTCAGAGGTCACAGGAAGAATCATTGAATCACAAAGCAGCTCAGCAAGTGAGAAAACAGGGTTTGGACCTCCAGAAAATGCAATTTTTGAAGAGATTTTGGGCAAAAAGGGATAGCGCTCTGGTATAAGGGCCACCAGAGCATTATAAACCTCTGTCCAGTAGCTTAAGGGAGCGTTGGTGCTCTGATAACATGGGTAGGGGGGCGCTAGGCTAAAAAAACTCACAAAAAGTCCAAAAATCCCAAAATTTCAATGGAATTTTTGCAATCAAGCTGAGTGTGATGGAGTGAAGAGTCAATAAACAAATGCAATCAGATATGAAGGGGTGAACAAGGCCTAAGAACAAAAAAGGTAAGACAAGGCCTATGAGGAAAAAAAAAAACTAAGAAATTTTTGATTCCTCCCCAGTGGAGTCGCCAGTTTCTGTTGAAGGAAAATCTCCTTGCGGACAGGTAGATCGCCTCAAAGAGCTAGACTCTTAACTCTAAGACAGAAAGTGCTTATCATGGTCACAAAATTCCTTTTAGATCTAGGTGGACTAGTGTGTGAGAAGGAAGGAGAAAAGAAGTACCTTTTACTGGTGTTTGTCCCTGCACGCTCCGAGTTGAGCTCCTATCTTTCGCTCCTCGATAAGCCCTGTAGACAAACAAAGTACGACTACTTCCTACTCTATCAAGATTAGTCTGAAATAGGTCTATCTACTAAAGAGACAAATTCAGGTGAGATTGAACATGAATTAGAAAGAAACAGGCCAAGCGAATTATATTAATGAAGACAAAACATTGCTTACAGCCGTAGATGGATTGCAGCAGTTTTTCCAAGTCCTCCTTGTCTACCCCTTGCTCAAAAGATCCACGATCTGAATGACGATAACTTCACTGATTTCTCCCTATGAGATCATAGGTCTCTTGCCTCCAAATTATCTTTGTTCCAACACCACTTATAAGATCATAAGTTTGGTGTGATTCTCCCTTTCCAGTCCTCTTTCACCATTAGAAAGCTTGCTTATATAGCCTTGGAGAGGCTTTAACCACTTGAGATATCCTTGGGGAAGTTGAGGATTTGCCTCCTTCAGTT
>SNQJ01S0003539.1:118195-135914 GCA_010110895.2 Picea sitchensis | reverse complement strand
TCTTTCACCATTAGAAAGCTTGCTTATATAGCCTTGGAGAGGCTTTAACCACTTGAGATATCCTTGGGGAAGTTGAGGATTTGCCTCCTTCAGTTGAGGATCTTCCCTAAGATCATGGCTGGACTAGGGATTCGAATCCAACTACCTTCCAAGAATGAAAGGATCCTTCCCCTATTCATCTCAACAACTTAACTACTGCCCAGAATAAGTAGCGCTCCCTCAAAAGGACCATCAGAGCGTTGTAGCACTCCCTAGTAGGCTTTAGGGGGTGCCAACGCTCTCAAAATCCATAGAACTCCCTCAAAAGGGCCAGAGGAGCTTTATAACACTCCCAGACAGTGTAAGGGGGAGCGTCGACGCTCCCGGAAGAGGTATAGGGGAGCGCTCTCCTTCAAAAGATCAGTTTTTGAGGTGCTTTCAGATGGCAAAAGGTTTGTAAGTCTGCTGACTCATTTTTTCTCTTCTAAATCAAATGTTTGAGGTGTTTCAAGTGTCCTTCTCATGTCGTTATAGGAACGACATAGGCATCATGACAGTATGCTTTCTTTAACACTTGCGACACTTGTGAGAAAAGTGAGACACTTGCAACCTTTGTAATGACAACACTTGTGACACTATCAAAGTGAGTAATTTCAATGTGTAATAGATTTCCCCCCAAAGTATGAAGGAAAATCTTCCTACAGAGAAACAGTCCAAGCGAATTATATTAATGAAGACAGAACATTGCTTACAGCTGTAGATGGATTGCAACAGTTTCACCAAGTCCTCCTTGTCTACCCCTTGCTCAAAAGATCCACGATTCGAATGATGATAGCTTCACTGAATGCTCCCTATGAGATCATAGGTCTCTTGCCTCCAAATTATCTTTGTTCCAGCACCAATTGTAAGATCATAATTTTGGTGTGATTCTCCCTTTCCAGTCCACTGTGTGTTTCCTATGAGATCATAGGTTTCATGCTAGCAATTATTCCCCCTTTTTTCACCATCATAGAGCCTGCTTATATAGGTTAAGAGAGGCTTAACCTCTTGAGGTATCTTTAGGGTAGGTTGAGGAATTCCCTCCTTAGATCAAGGATCTTCTGATTGAACCAAGAATTTGAATGCAACTACCTTCCAAACTTGAAAGATCCTCCCCTTAT
This sequence comes from Picea sitchensis, assembly GCA_010110895.2. Lineage (NCBI taxonomy): Eukaryota > Viridiplantae > Streptophyta > Pinopsida > Pinales > Pinaceae > Picea > Picea sitchensis. The sequence continues at coordinate 134,775 of SNQJ01S0003539.1, read as the reverse complement.
TCTTCTCAACAAATCAACCACTGCCTAGATTAGACAACGCTCCCTCAAAAGGGGCATCAGGGGGCTATAGCGCTCCCTAGAAGGCTCAAGGGGAGTGCCAGTGCTCTAAGGATGGGTAGTGCTCCTTCAGAGGGGCAGGTTGGTGTTATAACGCTCCCCAATATCTTGTGGGGGAGCGCCGACGCTCCTAAGGCTGATGTAGGGGAGCCCTCTCCCTCAAAACCCTAGTTTTAGATCTCCTTTCAGGTGGCAAAAGATTCTTGACTTCAGTTGATCATTCTCCTTCCTCCAAATCAAGTGTCTGAGGTATTATGAGTGTCTCCTTAGTGTCGTCATCATGGGAGTATGCTTGTTTGTCATTTGTGACACTTACGAACAACATGCGACACTTGCGACAGTTGTAAGGAACATGAGACACTTACGACAGTTGAGAGGAGCATGCGACACTTATCAAATCAAGTAATATTGATGTGTAAAGCCTACCACTATGTGTACCCTTCTTCATGTTTTGCGAAGTCGGCATGGTGCGATCAATATCTTTCTTGCACGCAGTATATCGGGAAGATGCCCAAGATGGAGAATTCAATCGACCTGGGCCTATGAGAAAACTTACAGATAGAGCCTGAATGTGATTTTGCGAAAAGAATGGGTCTAGAAACTCTAGGATTTATAACATATCAGGCAGAAGGAATAATCATGCCAAATAACAATGAATTCATGGCAACTAGATGTTTTGAATCAAACCGTAGATTTTCCATAACACATCCCTGCCTGTAAGGTACAGGCGATAAGGGATGTAGATCATACGTGATGCGAACGCCGCGATTTTTTATTTCTTCAGCCTTCATGATGAACTGATAATAGTTATAGCACCTGTCGACGCAACCTCCATTAACTACTTGACTCGACTTGGGGCACGTAGAGACTAACTTTGATAGGAACCGACTTTCCGGGAACAACATACCCGTACCATTCATGTATGTTTCGACTCTGACATCCCTTCCCACTTCCAAGGGCCAATAAACCATTTCATGACTTTGACCCCTTCATTTATACGTACCCAACTTCACGTTTTTTGACACATGGGCTATAAATCGATCGAAAACTGACTCTAATTGAAAGAAAAAATGGCAGTGCTAACATCTGGCTCCCACAGGGATGATATTCTCCATATGAGGTAGAAAAAAACAATAGACTAGGTGCCTGACCATTGGGCCTTATTTCGACTCTTCGACACTCCAATATTAAAAATAGGACACAACACAAATCTATCGACATAGTTTCTAAGAGACTCAGCATAAAACTCAGGGCCTTCACTTCAGGCTTCAATTTTTTGCTGACCTATTGACTTGAAACAAAAATAAAATGACTATTTACAATGATAAATGACTTAAATGAAATTTATTTCATCAGATAATGTTTGAGGAACCTGCCGTTTACAGGCCCCCAACCAACACACTCCCCATTTAGTTCTTCCATAAAATAAGCATTATTTTTGTGGTGTGCACTGATTCTGAATGGACCTATCCAGAGGTTACTGAACTTTGCGTGCTTTCATTTGTCCTCATTTCTTGCATCCCATCTCAACACTAGATCACCCAACAAGAAATCCTCTGGCTTGGAACGCTTTCGAAAGGCTTTCTTCATATTTTCCTCGTGGAGCTGTGATCGATTGTACACTTATTCCCTCATCTGATGTGTGTGAACTGAATGATTTATTCGTCTCTGAGAATCATTTGTCTCGGCCTCCTACTCTTGCAACAATTTTATGACGAGAAACCGTGGTGTGGTAGGGAAAATTTCTTCTGCTCCGTATACAATCTGGAAAGGCGACGTTGAGATGGGCTTCTTGGTGGTAAACTGATCTGCCCACAATGCATAGATAAGATTTTTATGCTAGGATTTATTATTGTCTTGTAGGAGCCTTTTGATGATCTGGGTTAGGCTTTAATTCGAGGATTCTGCTAACCCGTTTCCTTGTGGGTAGTATGCCCTAGAATGCCCCAGGGTTATATTGTAATGCTGACAAACTTTTTCCATCCTCTTAGAATTGAATGCAGCCACATTATCTGTTATGATATTGACGGGGAATACAAACCTCGACAAGATGTTTGTCTCCAAGAATTGGATGATGACTTCATCGATATCTTGCTTTGTGGGGATCTCTTTTATCCATTTCATGAATTAGTCAGTGGTCGTGAGTATCCATTTTTGTTGCACCGAGGATGGCAGATTTATTTCCCCTATGAAATACAAACCCCACTACATGAATGGTGCCTCGAATGAGATCGGATTTAGTGGTAGGGGTTGCAACTTCCTTCTCCCATTGAAAATCTGACATTCGTGGAAGTTGGAGACTTCTTTGTACATGTCTATGAATATTTTAGGACAATAGTAACCCGCCCTTAGTATTTTGTGCATGGTGTTTTTCTAGTAATCGTGTCCCCCACAGTCTCCCTTGTGAAATCATTTTGTGGCTCGCTTCGCATCATTCTCCAGAAACATCTCAACAACATTCCCCCAGGATCTTTCCAGTAGAGTGAGTTGTCCAGGATGCAGAAATTAACCACTTTAAGTGTGAGAAAGCTGGCCTTAGTCTTACTTATGACTGGAGGGGCCTGGATATTCTTCAACACATAGATGATATCTGCATACCACGGAGAATCTATGAACTCACGGGACATTTGTGCATTCGCTTCTTCTTGAGGAATCTCTGACAGATCGATGATGAAATTAATTCCCACAACGTCGCAGTCCGACTCCACAATTAGTTTCGCAAGGCCCTGACCCTAAATTTGTTTTGTTGGCTTGATATCCAGGTCATATTACAACATGGACACTATCCACTTACCTCTCCTTCCTTTGCGGTTGACATGATTAAGGATATCCTTTACTGATTTGTTGGGAACATAAGCAATGATGTGGGAATGCAATATGTACGTCTTGAACTCTTTCAAGGCTTTCACTAAAGCATATGATTGTTTTTCCATAATGTCATACCTTAGTGGAGCATCCCGCAACATCTTTCTCAAATAAGCTATAGGCTTCTCAAAGTTTTGTTCGTCTTTTTGTAACAACACGCCAAAAATCGTGTGCTCTGAGGCGAATCAAAACAGGATGAAATCCTTTGTGAAATCTAGACTGGATAACACAGGAGATTTAGATAATGCCAGATTGATATCTTCAAATGAAGTCTTTGCCTCTAGGTTCCACTTGATTTCATTTCACTTTATGAGAATGCACATGATATGGTTTATAATCTCTATTAGATTCAGGATGAATCTCCTCAAGATGTTTACTTTTCTGAGGAAGGATTGCACTTTTTTTTTACTGCGCGGAGTGCAAATATTCAAGATTCCTTTAACCATGTTTGGTTCTATCTTAATGCCTTCCCTCGAGATAATGTGTCCCAACAACTTCCCTTCTTCCACCCCGAAATGTGATTTCTATGTATTTAGCGATATGCTGAACTTCCTACACTTATAGAAGACTTTCGTCAGATGCTTGAGGTGTTGTTCGTCAGAGGCAGAGTATACCGTGATGTCATCCGTATAGATCAGAATGAACTTATCTTTTTTGTCAGCAAACGCAATGTGCATTGCCCTCTAGAAAGTGGCTTCAACGTTCATCAGGCCGAAAGGCATCTTGGCGTACATGAACGTTCCCCATGGAGTTGTGATTTTTTTTTTCTCTGTCATCTCGGTGGACCATGATCTGATTATACCCTTAAAAATCATCTAGCATGGACATCTTCTGGAACAACACCACCTTTTGCAGGATATAGTCCATTTTGGGAAGAGGGTAGTGATCCTTGAGGGACACTTTGTTTAAATTTCAGAAGTCTACACACAGTCTTATCTCCCCGCTCTTTTTTCTTACGGGCACAAAATTAGCTACACATTTCGAGAACCGCTAAGAAATGATAATATTAGGGTCGAAAAGTTTATTTACCTATTTCTCGATCAATGACAGTAACAAGGGATTTATCCGTCTTAGCTTATGTTTGAAAAGTTTTTGATCTTCTTTGAGAGGGATAACATTACTGTCATACACCTTAAAATCATCATAGCTCCATGCAAAAACACCAAGGAACTCCTTCATGAGCTTGACGTAGTCTTGCTTGACCTCTGGGCTGAGCGTTTTTGATAATTTGATTATTTTTGGGTTCTCCTCAGTCCCGATGTTGTAGTGTTCCATGTCCTCTTCATTTTCATTGATGTTGGGGTTTTTAGCCACATCATTTTCGTCACACATCTTATCCAATGACAGTAACCCATTCAGAATGATGTTATTCTTCAATTGTATTATGTCCCTTCCCACGATCTGGTTCTAGAAAGGGTCGTCATTACTACACGCATCCATGCTCCCATCTTCGTTGCAACATCATTCGTCATTAATGTTTATGTTAGCGAACTCATCGCTCATATGAAGAAATCTTTCTACCTGTTTGTCATCCTCAAAAACCTACTAGTATTTGATATTATCAGGCACTGTCGGCATGTAGTTGGCTTCAATATCGTATTTTTTGTTTGGGAATATCGGGATTATAAAAACCAAGGCCGAGGTGGCCAATTCCTCGACGATCTGTTTTTTCTCCCTTGGGATAGCGAAAATGCCATATTATGAAAATTCCTCGTGGAGTTCCAATGCCAAGTTTTGTACGCTCTTAGCCTGGGGTGCTTTATGTGATATATGCCATTAACTTGGTTTATGACCAATTCAAAGTCTCCATGCATTGCTATCCTCTTTGCACCTAATTATTTCAACACCTTCAGGCCCACAATCAGTGTGTCATACTCAGCCATGTTATTTGTGCATTCGAACAGGAGATTATATGAGCACAATTTTGTGCCCATTTCAGGAAGGCTTACCCATACATCAGCCCCATCCTGTTATTTGTTGACCGTCGAAACTCATGTTCCATATCCCGTTATCTGCACGGTCCTCCGATTCAGTGCACTTTGCTACTTTCCATGCGGTTTCATCATCGAATGTCATGTTGGTTGTCGACTCTTCTTCTTCAAAACTCAGGTCATTATAGAATATAGAAGAACCAACCTCAATGTTGATGGAGTATATGGGATGGTTATTTGGCTGCGTCTTACTGCTCACCATGTATTTCAACAACACTTCTCTATACAACCGTTTGTCTTGGCCAAATATAGGAATGGTGGTGTATGACATGTCCATTTGCAGGGTCCCTTTTAACTTCGCAACCCATGACCTCAAAAACAACATGCGAAACTTTGGGGGTATGTCTCCCACGACCATGTCTATCACCATGTTATTCAAGCGAATCTAGGCCAATGACATGGCCAAGTATTTGCTGAGGCCCAGGCACTTGAATTTCCTCGAGTTAAAAGAGAAAAGGTCCTTATAAGGTCTTGTGATGTCCAGACCCAATTTTTCCATGATAACCTTTGGCATGAGGTTGTGCGACACACCTGAATCTAGAATGGCGTTATGAAGGGTCATGTCATGGACCTTTAGACTTATGTAAAAGAGAGGGAAATCCTTAGTATCACTTCTCTCTTCAACACACAGACCAAACAAGATAGCGGGGTGATCATCTTGGACATTCAAAGTGTCGGGGGTCCCTCCCATTTGAAATTTTTTAATAATTTTCTCCTGGTATTCACCCTTTCTGATAAGTTCATTTAAAGGGACATAGATTTTGATTTTATCCATTTCATGTTAAAAGTTAAAGGGAGGACATGCTTTCTCTACCTCTTTTGCACCTGCTTCTCATCTTGCTTCCAAAGTTTTCTTTGGGGCCTCCTTTTTCGACTTTGCCTTCTCCGTCACATCCCTGTTCATGCTGTTGAGCCTCGGTAGGCTTGTGGAAGGGGTGTCCAGTGGAGGTTTCCTTATGGGATTAGTCTGTTGAGGCTCGGTAGACGATTCCTTGCACCTGAGGTTATATTACTTTGGAAACTACATGATGGCATTCTAATAACCCTTTCTGAACTCTTTCATTTTCTAGGACAACGCATCATCCGTTTACCCAATCCATGCATCATCTCTCTCCAGCATAAAATCACCATTTCTTATCATGTACCGATCATGTTCTCTCTTTGTCAAGAATACACGTGGGTTCTTTTCATCACAACAATGCATTTGGTCTTTGAACATCTGATCGAAGTATTCATCTGCGTAGTTGTTTTGGAACATAGGCCTTGTCTGTTGGTCACCTTGATCTCTTTGCTCCCTTTGTTCCCTCTTTCTAATCTAAGGAACCTAACCCCTCCTAAGGTTATGATTCCTGGGCTGGGAGTCATGATGTTCTCGGGTAGTGGTTCTACTTCCCACATACATCTTCTCCATTAGCTTCTCCATGGTTCTCATCATTAACTTGAATTTGTCATCTGCATATATCAACGTTGATGGCTTCATGTCTCCTTGGGACTTCTTATCACCTCTGTTGGATCTTTGTTTGATTTTCCCTGACGCCATCATATTTACCTCGACTTTGATCGCATTGCTCATTATCGTGTCTAGGTTTGTTGATCTTCTTTATCTCAATAGAAAAGAAAATTCGTTATCGAATAAGTCGGTGTATTGCAACTGCATAGCCCCAAGAGGTGGCTAGAATTTTGCAGGAATCGAGTTATAAACCTTCATGAAACAGGCTGAGAATTCTTGCACCGTCTCCTCCGACGCCTTCTTCATATTATTATACTGTGTTAACAACTACAAGGGGTTCTTCTTGTCTCCCCATCTATTGATGAAATATGTTTCAAACACGGTGAAGTCTTGGATACTTGCTGGTCGTAGGTATTTGAACCACTTCCTCACCTCCCCCGCAAAACGCTACACGAACAATCTCATTTTTGTGTCTGCATAGTCTACCTCTTCCAACTCGATGAAATCGTTGAACCAACCTAGATGATTCTGGGCTGAAACGTTCCCTTCAACATCGTAGAGTTTAATCCTATGGTTGTAATTCTGGGGAGGATCATGTATCTATGATGGTAGAATGAGGGGGGTTAATCTGGCGGCCACGGCTCTAGGAGGGTTTGGGACTTGAGGAATAATATTAGACACTAGGTTTTGGAATCTCTTGTGGTAAAAAACTATCTCATCCAAGTTGGTTTCCGACTTAGACTTGAACAAGAGTTTCTCAAAAAATCTGTCGAAATAAAGGTCATCGATGCTTTACACACCGTCTTTTGGTAAGGATAGACTTTTGTCCTGGTAATATAATGGGTCTGATGCTTTCTCTCTAGTCCTGCGCAAAATTTTCTTAGGGTCGTACATAGGCTTTACAGGGTTTGGGTCATGATTTATTCTGGTATAGATCATCTTCGGAGCTAGGGTTCTTGAACTGCACTACTTGGGGCTACTAGTCTTTTTGATTGGAGTCACCAGGGTAAAGGTTTTAGCTGGTATATAATTTTTTTCCCTTTGTTACCCTCAGGGGTAAAACTACAAAGTTAGTCATTCTCGCAAGGAAAATATATTCAATTTTTTCCCCTGCAATGACGCCAGAATGTTAGCACTCTGTAAATCTGTTCGACTGATAAACAAACGACAGAGGTAAATGTTTCAACCAAATTTGAGGCCCGAAACTAGCCTTTCGGACCTGGAGAGGGATCTCTCGGGAGACTCTGTCTCCACGCGGGATATGGATTTAAGTCTATGGATAGATTTAACACCTTTGAAATAATGGGTTCCAGATATATTGGTGAAAGAAAGTAAGACTTTGGGCTATGGATTCGATTCGAGAAAATGAAAGAAACAAATGACTCGGTGACTGAAATTGAGAGGATAAGGATAAGCGAGCAATAGTCTTCAGTGAAAAATTGTAATGTGTGGCGGGGAGAAAACACAAGAAGTAACTCGGAGCACTGCTACATATGAATTTAGAGTTAACTTTTAGAGGAGAAACATTATCTCTAAATGGCACGAACAAGGGGCGCTGCGTAGCGAATCCATAGGTTCGAAATTTTGTTCCGATTTAGACAGAAAAGGATATGAATGAAGAGAACAGGAAGCACGTACACAAGAAAGGGAAACAATACATCCAACTGCTACAATTATAATCTTTTCATCAAAGCTACATGGCCTTTGCATTAAATTTCTATCAGACTCAAATTACATACACTAGTTACTGTCTATAGTAATTTTTCCAACCAACCTCGCTTACATCGAAAATATCAAATATATAAACAAGGGCATCGCTTGGGCTACCCTACTCTTCTAACCGTTATATCTACAAACTAGAAAATTGACTATTCTGTGTTACAAAAACTCTTCACATGACATTTTCCAAAAATAGACAACAAATACATCTCACTACATCATGATTGTTTGTAATCCGCCACAGGGATTTGATTATCGATCAGGTATCATCATGGGGAATGATGTGTCAATGCTTTCCTTCAACCAAATATTTGGGTGGAAAAGTGTTTGTCAGAGTCCTGTTGTCTGCTGTAATGGCTTTGATTTTATGTCGCACACTCATTTGGTGAGGGGAAGTGTGCACGGAAAGTGGTTGTAGATAGTCACAACTGTTATTAAAATGGAAAAATGTCTTGGGCAATGTCTCCTTCAAAATTGGTAAGATTTTCCTTCCGTTTGTGAATATAGGAATGAACTCGTCTAATCTTGTTTATTTTGCTCGCTGGTGAGAGCTACACGGGTTATCTCTTTGGTCACTTCACATTCTCTAGAGTTTTTGGCATACCTTTCTTTCGACAGCCAATGTGCTTCACATAGTTGTACAATCATATCTTGTGATTCTATGAGATGCCTTTTCAGCCATGTTACGTTGCCTTCATTACCTTGTGCTGCTGATGCTTCTGTGGTCTTTGTCGCCAACTATTGTCTCAACTCCCTTTTTTCTTGGTATGGTTCGACGATGGCTAGATTCACTTGATTTAGCTGCTGAGATGTCTCTTGATCATTTGTACCTGTGGTATACATCCTCCTCGTTCTACTCCCACTATCTCGGTTGGTACCTTCTAAAGGCTCCAGGCGAACGACGCGCATAAGTAATTATTCAATGATCGGTTGTGTGCATGGCTCATCTAAGATTCTAGTTTCCCCAGATTTCTTGTTATTCCTTGGTTTTCCCCTTCTACGAGGTATCTGTTGTTGGGGAGACAGGGCTTCCAATTTCCTTCCTTCCTATGCAGTTCCTTCCACTCCAAGTTTTGTGCGTTGTGATGTCGTTGTTCCCGTGGGTAAAGGAAAAATCCATTTTTTATCCTTGGGGATACCTGTTGTGAGTGAGAATGAATCCCAATCACTTTGGGGCTCAGGTTTGGAAATATTTCCACTACGTGTACCCTTCTTCATGTTTTGAGAAGTCTCCATGGCACGATCGGTATTTGTATTGCGCATAGTATATTGAGCGGATGCCCAAGATGGAGAATTCGATCGACCTGGGCCTACGAGAAAACTTATAGATAGAGCCTAAATATGATTTTGCGAACATAATGGGTGTAGAACCTCTGTGATTTATAACAGATTGGGAGGAAGGAAGGATCATTCCAAAGAACAGTGAATCAAACCACAGATTCTCCTTAACACATCCCTACATGTAAGGTACAAGCGATAAGGGCTGCAGGGTATACGTGATGCGAACGCTGCGATTTGTCATTCCTTCGGCCTTCATGATGAACTAATAATAGTTACAACACTTGCCGACGCGACCTCCATTAACTACTTGACTCAACTTGGGGCGCGTAGAGACTAACTTTGACATGACTCGAATTTCTGGGAACAACATACCCGTACCATTCACGTATGTTTAAAATCTGACATCGCTTCCTACTTCCAAGGGCCAACCAACCACTTTCTGACTTTGACCCCTTCATTTCTATGTACCTGAATTCACATGTTTTGATACATGGGATGTAACTTGACTGAAAACCGACTCTAATTTAAAGAAAAAATGGCGGCGCTAACAGAAACCACAAAAATCCACCCCAAAGCATATCATATCCGGGTGACATTTGTATCACTCTCCTTCCATTTCAACGTCCTTGATGTCCAGTAGAAATTTTCCATGTGTCTGGGCTGGCGCGAACATTAGGATTCTTTCCTCAGTCAAAATTTATTTCAGTGTTCCCTTTTCCGAGTCTCACATGAAACTAATCCTCCGGCACTTCAAAGAGGCACCTACGATGGAAGATACAAATATTCTCTCATACCTTTTTGAGGTAGGACCGATCAACAATATAGATTATCTCCCAGGTATCAAAGCCTCCTGGTTAGGTGTCGTGTCAGCCTTCTAGTAGATCACTGTCAGATCCAATAAACGACTACCACGTGGATAGGTAGAACCCACAGGATGCACATGTAAATGCATCGAATCTAGGTGACATGTGTCTTAGCTTCCCATCACATTAGCGCCAACGTGGACCATTTGAAAAGAGCCACATGTCCAAGGTGATGTCAGCGTGAATTTTTTTATGCTTAATAGTTGAATTTGGATTTTGCAAGGTAAAGTATACCTGCAAGTCAGATCCACCCTTGAGACATACGGTTGACATAGGTGGATTGCAGGTGTAATTCAACTATTTTTTAAACCTCTCATCAACCACTTGAAAATTGTTTACCACCTCAAAGGTGGTTTTGTGACAAACAATCAAAAGATAGAAGATCTAGTAGATGCACTCGGTCCACATGGATAAAATAAAACCAACTAGAAGATGACAATTGTCCAAGGGATTAACTGTCCATTAACATACACTCAATATAGTTTTAGAATTGGATATTTGAGAAATTAATTTCATTTTGAAAAGAAAATTTATGTTGACATCATCGAAAAAGGTATTTTAATACCCTCTTCATGATATTGAATCATTACTTGAAGTTCAAAAGTAAAACTAATAATTTTAAAATGAAAGAGTCCCATGGGTATGCTTGTCTCTCATAATTTTATTATTTCCTTTGGTCGTTTATCATTCATGTTTTATTTTAATTACTGCTTAAGGGGAACCTAATATGTTCATGTTAAACGTAATCCCCAAGCCTTTGATCTTGATAACCTAGTTGACTTATTCGATTATGTTTTTAAACCACATGTTACTAGGAAAAACCATTATAATATCCAATAGGATGCATTTGGAAAATTTAGGGATTACCTTGATAAAATCCCTACCGTAAAATTTGGTCTCACTCAAGGTATCATCCTGACCACTTACCATTTTCCACAATTCATGTCCATGTGCGTTGAATCATATAGCCCTTCCAAACAAGTCGTAATGTCCAAGGATGTTTCTTAGGTTATTATCTCTGTAAGCCTTACCTAAATGGCCTAAATGTTGCTATTATTTGATAATTCCATGTCATTCGATGATGAAGCCATAGTGTAGGAATTAAGAGCATTGACCCTAATTCAAGTGAGAAATAGCTTGTCTTGATATTGCCCAAAGAAAGCCACTCTCTTGTAGATATTTGTACCACTCAAGCCCAACCTTGAGGTTTAAAAATATCATAAATTGTGAGAAGGTTACATTTTGATGAATTTATTGTGATCTATATAATGTATTTATGGTAATTTTTTTTTTTTTGTTTGTTAATTTGTGCAGGACCTGCGATTAACCTGTGGCTTGAGAAACCGCGACTCAGGGGCTGATCTATATAATGTATTTATGGTAATTTTTTTTTTGTTTGTTAATTCTGAAAAGTGTGGACTGCTAGGGATTAACTCCTCAGGCTTGAGAGTTCGCCACTGTGGGCATCTAAGCTGCTGAAATCACTCCTAGGATCGTGACCTCACTTCACCCGGGGATCGCACCCGGCCTGAGCCACACCAACCCTTAACATGGTTGGATTTTTTGTCCCCGCAGGTTTCGAACCGGTGACTTTAACATCACGAAGTGGCTTAACAACACACTCCGTCACCGACTGTCCTACACCTCGGAGACTATTTATGGTAAATTATTAAAATAATATATTTTCAAAATTAAAATGGTAACACATGCAGAAATTTGCTTTCAAAATAGGGTTAAGTGGCATATAACTAGTGATTCTCTTTTTGTGGCAATTAGGTGAGATGAGGATGAGGAGATTCTCCCATTTTATATAATTTATATCCTAGTTTACTTAAAAAAAGATGCTTGAAACTGTGTAGATTTTCAACTTTCTAGTGCTTAGAGTATGTAATGTGAATTTAATATTGCCAAGGAAGTTGGTGTTATGGAATTTTAACACTAGTTTTTATAGTTACATTCTTTCCACATGTATTAATTGAATGGTTACACTAAATATCTTCTTTCAAATATAATGTTAAGGTTTACATACTAGGTGCAAAAAGGAATGCTTAAATTTTAAGGGTGTATTATATGATTTTATTAAAATTTAGGGTGTTTGTTAGTAAATTAGTCATGTATATAATGAAATAAACATTTCTTATATGTGTGGATGGTCGAAAGATAAAATATTTCCATTCAATAGTATTTTTTGTTTATAATTTTTTTAAACGTAAAGTTGATTTATTAATTTATATAAAGCATAAATTGAAGTTTTATAAATATTTTATTTAAAAAAAAAAATAACATCATATTTCAACATTAAAGCAATACATTAAAAAACTAAACCAAATTTTTATGTGTCTTCACATTCTTCTCTCATGGATTAGTGTAGGACCCATATTTTTCACTTATGTTTCCTTTCAATCATATAATCATGAAATTAAATTTTCAATAATCATTTACAAATTATATATAGACACACACATACATACATGAAAATCATAAATTTTAGTTTTTTAGAAGGGAATAATTTAGAAGTGAGGGAATCTTACTCCATCTTAAGACAATTCTAATTTTTTCTTTGGATGTAATATTCAAGAATGAACAAAATTACAGAAGACTTTTGTTTTTCACAATTTTATTTAAAATATAGTAATGTTTAGAAATTGTTAATTTATGTATTTAACTCCTATTTCTCTAAAATTAGACGTTTGAATCACAATATAGACTTAAATCATGTTCCAAAAGTGTGATTATAGGTTTTTTAAAATGTGATTATTGGTTTCTAAAAGTATGATTATTGGTTTAAAAAAAATGTAATCATCAATTTCCTATGAGTACACATGTCTCTCATAATTTTGTTATTTCCTTTGGTTATTTATTATCCATGTTTAATTTCAATGATTGCTTGAAGGAACCCTTCCTGTTTGGTTTCAATTATTGCTCAAGAAGGATACATATCCTTTTCATGTTAAAACTAATGTGGAAGCCTCTTATCTTGAGAAAGTGGTTTATTTATTTTATGATGTTTTTAAATAACATACACATCTTACCAACAAAAACTATTATAAGTTCCAACATTATTTGGGGATTCCCAACCTAGTCTATCATCCCAACCACTTAACATTTTATACAATTAGTGTCCATGTGTAATGTATCACACAACCCTTCCAAACAAGCCATAATATTGAAGGATGGTTTTGAGGTTATTCTATGTATAAAATTTTAAAGTAAATAAAAAATATTTATATGATCGAGAAAAATATTTTAATATGACATTGTAATCCACTTGTCCAAGGAGTCCATGCGAGGCTATTTGCATGACTGGAGCTTTATGAGAGCACTTATGAGTTCTCCAATTGACAAATCAACTCTCACAACCACTATCCCATTTTGAAAGTAACATTCATTAAAATTTACATGGCGTTTAAAATTTCATTTCTATGACGACTTGTTATTGTCAGAGACCATATTGAACAATATGACATAGTAGTCTAATTATCCAAGGAGTCCATGCAAGGATATCATTTTTTCATGAATTATGATCTTACCTTGCAGCCTCTATAATTTTACGAATCTCTTTGCATAACTCAAGCTTTGTGACAACATTGATGGGTGCTCCAAAAGATAATGCATCTTTGTCTAGGCTCCAACCGACAACGCAATTCTGTGTAGAGTCGAAGTTGGGAGAGACACATGTGTATTATCGTTAATATTTATGATCATATTGTATTATCTCCACTATGATCACTAATATCCAATTGGACGTGACTTTGTGGCTGGGGGAACCATTCTCAATATTCTTGAGCACTCGAATAACCAGATGGGAGTCTCCGTCAATGATGAGCATATGATAGTTTTTTCTCTCAGAAATGATGAAGCCTGCTTCCAATCCATGTAATTGAGTCGCATTGTTGCTATCGTTACCAATAAAAGAGGCATATATTCTCACAATGTTCCCTAAGTTGTTTTGAAAATTGCCTCCATAGCTAGCTAGTCTTAGGTTTCCTTTGGATGCACAATTGAAGTTAAGTTTCAGTAAGCCGAGTAGGGGAGGGGCCCAAGAAGTGGGAGGAGAGACATTGAGTGAAGGGAAGATGGGCGTAGGGGTAGGAGGGGGGAGAGAGATTCAACTCCTGAATAATGCGGAGGTCCTCGGGGTTGCCTTGCCAGTTGTGAGAGGACCAAGGTTCTTCCTGGATGGTTTCCGTGATGTCATTTTTTTTCCCCATATTAAGTGAGGATGTTGAGAGTTGTCTGAGAAGATGCACCAATTGTGTTCTTTCCATACTTCCCACATGAGGAACACTAGAAGAAGAATCTAGGCCCAATTAACGATGGGGTTAATGAAGGCATATCACCGCCAATGAGATAAGGTGTGGATGTGACTATCCCGATTGTAATCTATAGTCTTGAAAAGAAGAGTAGACGGTTAATTGATTTGATATTTATAGGTAGTGAACGAAATTTGTCTCAACGGTTAATTGATTTGATATTATAATTAATAATAATTTAATAAATAAATAATCAATGAGAAAGTTCTATATGTAATTTAATGACTTAGTTTATTATGATTTCACTTTATTTATATTAATAAATTTATGTATGATTTTATGGTTAGTCATTCAATTGGTATATTATATTGTAATAGGAGAACATTTTTTTTATTCATAATTTTTTATATGTAGTGATTATTGGTCTAGAATAAATGTCTAGTATTAACATTGGAAGCATTGTAAATACATTGTTGCTTCATGAGGTCATGGCTTCTTTACATTTAAAGGAGGTGAGACATTGTGCTTTTAAATTCATGAATGAGGTTTTGGTTATGCGTCTAAATATATTAATAAGAAGATATGGTAATTTTTAAGGGTGTTTGTGTGAGAACTTTGTCCTAGCTTAGTGCATGCACTATTGAGTGTAATAGTTCTTTGATTTCTATAGTGAACATATCTATAGGAGCTACATATTCACAATTAAAACATTATATATTTCTTATGGTCATGCTTTTTGGGTACCTAAACAACCTCTTGCAAATCAAGTTATGTACAAAGAAGAGAATACTATTGCACCAAAGATTCCACCATATAGGTGAGAAGGGCCTTTCAGCCTTGAAAAAAATGAAATCTTGTTTATGGATTGAATGATTGCACTCTCGAATTGTGAGCATTTCACACACTAGTACATATGGGCTGATTATTCCACAAAATTTTTCCACGTTTCCATTATTTTCATCTTTTTTTTAAACAGGGCGGGATTTTTGTCAATATTGCCACGAAATTTTGTCGCAATATCCACAAATGGGTTATTTTAACATAGTCGGGATTTCCATGGCTATTGCCTCAAAAGTTTGTGGCAATAGCGAAGAAAACTTTGCCTACCTCATTGGTCGGTGTTAACGGCTAGTTGACTATTTGATATATATATATATATATATATATATATATATATATATATACACCCGACTTTAAGAGACTTTGCAACACAATTGTTATAGTTGCGATATTGTTCTTCGCTTTTGTTTGAGCTGTTTATTTTTTCCGTCACCCACCAGTTGAACAAATCCAATTCTTGATCTACATAGCTCAGATTTTGAACTTGCACGGTTAGTATGTTTTTTTATTTTATTGATGTACTCATTTAACTTGTAAATTTTTGTTCAAATGTCCAAATTTCATGTAGCTTGTTTTTTCCTTGATAATATATTATATGTGTAGTAACATATTTCATGTCTTTGGTTTTTGGATCTAGTTAGTATATTCTATGGAAAAGGGTATGTGGATTCCATAACATTATAGGTTTATGGAATCCACATACCCTTTTCCCTTCAATTGTAGCTATAATTTCTCTCTCTTTTCATTGATAAAGATATGGAATTGCTCTTGAAACTCAACCCTGATTGGTGAAATGATAGTAATTGATTGTCATTTTCTTCTCTTTTTTATTTTTAAGAACTAACAAAAAAACACCAACAAAGCTTGATTGAAGATTTGATACCACTTGTTACATCCCTAGTACCCAAATGGGATCACACTTGCATAAATTGAAAATAATATAACATTGACAATAGTGGTTGGAATACTTGCACACCTAATGGTTGGCTAGCACTTAGTAATTCAATTAAATGAAGGAAAAAATCTCCATGAATAAAATATTGAAGTTGATTGTTATATTGATAAATGATAAGTTATGGTATATATAAGATAGGAAGGAAACTCATGTTTATAACAAGAAGATACATAAACACAACCCCTAAACTTATGTTAGGTATATATGTCGTTATTATATAAAGAAAACATTTGTACACATATGACCTTATTATAAAGATGTTATCTATGTCGTGATTAGGCACATAACAATCACTTTTAACTAACC
>SNQJ01S0003539.1:77114-95396 GCA_010110895.2 Picea sitchensis | reverse complement strand
CGATGCAGATCGGCTTAGCCGTGAGCGTACCCTCATACAACACCCACAAGGAACTCATGTCAATAACATGTGTAGGATCACTAATCATAATGTCTCAAACAGAGACGTGAAAGACATCGTGCATACACCTCAAGAATCAGGCAAGGCTATCCATTAGGCCACATGCCTCTCTTTTCCACAGTCTCGTAGGATCCCACGAACCTAGGAGATAGTTTATCCCCTTTTCCGAACTTGATCAAACTCATATGCGGTTTCTACTGCAAAAATACTCGATCGCCACATCGTAACTATGGTCAACACGATGCGCATCAACATAACTCCTTTGTCAATCCTGCACTTCCTTGATCCTTTGTCTTATAGTTTGCATTTAATCTTCCAATTCTTGGATCATTTCCGGTCCCACCAAGACCCTATCCTCAAGCCAATCCCAACTCAAGGGCGTCCGACCTAGTCACCCAAAAAGAAACTCGAAAGGCGCCATCTTAATGGTTCTTTGGTAACTATTGTTATAAGTGAATTCCACTAGTGGAAAGAATTCTTCCCAACACCTTTGTTGGTCCATCACGTACATGTGCAACATGTCCTCCAAGGTCTGGTTCATTTGTTCAGTCTTCCCATCAGTCTTCGGATGGTATGCAATATTGAAGTTAAGTTGGGTTCCCAAGGCCTCTTGGAAACTCATCCAAAATAGTCTAGTAAACACTGATCTGTGATCGGATATAATCCTCTTAGGCATGCCATGCAACCTCACAATCTCACTGATGAAAAATCTAGCTATGTTAGGTGCCTGATACGTCGTACACACAGGAATAAAGTGATAACTCTTCGTCAGAGTGTCTACTACTACGAAAATCAAGTCATGTATCCTTGCCATCAGTGGCAATCCAACAATAAAGTCCACCAAAATAACCTCCCATTTCGATTCCGGAATAGCATGTGGCTATAGTAATCTTGCTGGATGACTATGTTCATCCTTTACCTGCTGACATTCTAGACATCTAGCCACATTGTTAACTATATCTGCCTTCATTCCATTCCGAAAGAATAAGGGTTAAAGGTCTTTCTTCATCTTCATGACTCATGGGTGAGCCATGTACACTGCTCTATGAGCCTCGTTTAGGATCAAACTCCTCAAATCGTCGTTCGGTGGTATGTAAATATGATTTTTAAACCTCAATAATCCATCGTTGTCAAATGTAAATCCTTCAAATCTTGGTACCATCAATGTTTTTTGTTCGATAAAACCCTCGAGCTATTTGTACCAATCATCGTCACGCTGTAAAGTTATAATATTTTCATGTAGATTCGTTTGAAGCGGTAACACTGAAAACATGTGTGGTCTCCAACTCAATGCATCTGCCACTCGGTTCTCTGTTCCTTTTATGTAAGTAATCTCTAAGTCATACTCACTATGTAATTCAGACCAATGTCATTGTCATGCGTTAAGGTCACTTTGCGTTAAGATGTGTTTTAGTTCACAGTGGTCATTTTTTAGTTCAAATTTCCATCCAACAAGGTAGCGTCTACAAGCCTTCAAGGAATATACAATGGCTACCAACTCCAAATCGTGCGTCATGTAGTTCTCCTCATGCCTTCTCAGTTTCCTCGATATGTAAGCGATCACTCATCCGTCTTGCATCAAGACTTCACTTAATACTTCCTTGAATGCGTTAGTGCATACCAAGAAGTCCGCATCCATGTCAGGGACCTTTAGTATCGGTGTTGTTGTCAACATCTCCTTGAGCCTCCAAAATGCTTCTGCACATTTCTCGATCCAAACAAACTTCTTGTTTTTCTTCTACAATTTCGTGATCGGATTTTCTATCTTCAAAAATCCCTCAACAAACCATCGATAGTATCCTGCTAAACCCATGAAGCTACGCACTTCTGGGACATTCGTCGGCGCAGGCCATTCCATAATAGCCTCGACCTTTGCTGGATCCATGACGATACCTTTGCTGGAGATGACATCCCCTAAGTAGTGAATCTTTGATTGATAAAATGAGCATTTGGACAACTTCCCATACAATTTGTGCTCTCACAGACACTATAGTACCAACCACAAGTGCTCGTCATGATGCTCCCTCGCCCGAGATTAAATCAAAATATCATCAATGAATACTTGGACGAACTTGTCCAAGTACTCGCGGAACACCCAGTTCATCAAACTCTTAAATACCCCTAGGGTAGTTGTCAGTCTAAACGGTAAAACAAGAAACTCGTAATAACCAAATCTCATCTTAAAGGCAGTATTAGGGACATCATTGTCCTTGATCCGTAACTGTTGATACCCTGATCACAAATCAATCTTTGAGAACACCATCGCACCCTTCATTTGATCAAACAAATCATCCATTCTCGGCAATGGATAGTGATTCTTGATCGTTGCGTTGTTCAATTGACGGTAGTCAATGCACAGCCTCCATGACCCATCCTTCTTTCGTATAAAAATAATAGGTGCACTGCACAGTGACACACTTTGATGTATCAGTCCCAGGTCCAACAATTCCTTCAGTTGCATTCTCAACTCCTGTAACTTCGGGTCGACATCCGATAGTCATTCTAGCTATCGGTTTAGTCCCCAGTTTTAGGTCTATAGTAAAGTCCCATTTCCCTCTTCGATGAAATCCCAGGTAACTCCTATGGGAAGATGTCCGCAAAATCTCTCACCCCATGAAGGTGTTCTAGACCTTCCGCTACTCCCTTCTTGTTTAATGCAAGGATCTCATAAAGTTTACATCCCTTGCACTTGCTCTTCCTTAGTTGCAAGGAAGAGATGAACCTCAGGGAAACTCCCTAGTTCCATCCTACAATCACGTGTCTTTGACCCTCATCATCGACCAAGCTCAACCATTTCGTCTTACAGTTGAGTATCGCCTCATGCGATTCCATCCAGTCCATACCGATCACGGCGTTAGAAGATCTTAAGATTGCGACGTACAGGTTGGCCCTGGTGAAAAACTCTCCCAGGTTAAGGGTACAACTCGTAACCTTTCCTCCAACCTTTCGTTTGGCTCTCGAAGCTATCTCTACGAAGATAAACTCATCATGTTCGACTGCCTTACCTTAATCCTTTTTAGTGCTGCACCAGAAATGAAACTATTGATAGCACTGGGATATATCAAAATACTAAGGGTTTGGTCAGCGACGGTACATGATGTCTTGAGCACAGTCAACTGGTGCTCTGCTTGTCATTTATTCACTGCTGAAGGAATCCAATGGGCCATGTCCAAAACTCCCATGGTAGTGGGTCCGGCTGATCTAGACTGCCACCCTTCCCTCTAGGAAGTAATGCAAGTAATGTGGCTCCCCACAGTCCAACACACTTTCTTCGGTCCAATAATCCTAGTATCGAAAGTAGAATCTGAAATCCAATGCTAAGGACAACACAAATTGTTGACCTTAAGTTTCTCGGTAAGGGTGTGAAGCATACTGAAGCAAATCCAAAAATGGGCGTCCTACTCTGGCACCGTATGGCCACCCTATCATAATGTGTTGAACTCGTTGAGCTGACGCTCAAAGAATTCCTTTGATAGGTACCTCTCTTGGAACTGTTACTCAAATAGTTCCCATGACATGTCTTCAACAACCATGTTCAAAGTGGCAGGAGCGTCTTCCGCCATAGAAGAGCATTCCCCTTCAATTGAAAGACAACCAAGTGGACCTTCATGCTAGAGGTCGTAATCACGAAGCGTGAAGCATAACGCCTTTCTCTACAACTGTGCCTCGATGACACAACCATCCACAACACTCGTGGAATCGAGAAATCAACTCGCTCGAGTTCTCGATGGATGTTAATGGTACTAGCTAGGGCGCGCTGTGGACCCTCAGGGGTATAGGTGCCTTTGCCTCAACTTAGTACCATTGGTGAATCGAGGCCTCTGAACACCTCTGGAAGGACCCTGGTCAAATGATCATCATCCCTTACAATAATCAAATCCATCCCAAGGGATTTTTCGTCCCCCATGGGGTTAGATTCTGAGGATGCGGGCACTTCTGGAGGCGTCACGCCACCTTCCATGGCACCGAGCTGCAACCTATGTGGCATCCTCTAATCGAGATCATCGCTTGGATACGTTAAAGTTTTAATAAGTGCTAGGTTAAAACCCACAGGTTTACTGCAGTGGAAATCCTGGTGATTCACAGTCGCAGGGTTGAACCAGCTCTGATACCATATGTAACATCCCTGCCGTTACGACGACAAAGAGACATACAACAAGTAATTTTTTTATTTTTTAAAGATGCGTTAGGAAGCATACATCCCAATTAATCATGACATCATTGACCCATAGTGAAATGTATAAATGAAACAACTTAAATACATAACACCAATCACGACATAAGATGACCCATCATCGTCATGAATGATGAACAAAAATTGACACAATGTCACAATAAATCAAGGTACATGAGTCAACATTCACATGACACAAAACAAATCAAATTAAACCAAGGCGTAAGATGTTTATGAGTTAATCTCGAGGTGCAAGGCCCAGTCATAAAATACGGTCATCTGTAAAAAAAACTCCATTATGTGCTAGAATACTAAAGTCTAAGGATGTCATTTATTACATAAAATCCAAGAGCACCAGTAGTCTAAACAATCCTTCTTACATTGAAAACACTATGCGCAAGTGAAAAAYGACTACATAACTCATTGTGTTAGCATTGGTTTAATGACGCACGACTAACAAATAAACATGCTTCAATATAACCCGTAGTGCTTGAGTAAATGTCAACCTTTATTTTCATCACGCAAGGGGATCCAATCACATAACTAATCATACATAATCAATATTCAAGCGCCAATAATCTTATTACTTTTCCAGCGCATAATCCATGGCGCAAATCCCAAACACAAGAAAACATCCATTCAATCCATGCGCGAGGAAATCTAATCATTGAGACTCTATCATTCATCACGTCAAATTCATTTTTGCATGATGTTTAAAGTCTACTACCATCATTTATCACATTATAGTTTATTGTGTACAAGAATTCTAACAACTCAATGATTACATATCTCTACTAAATCAATGGCTCGAGAGAATCAATTAATTAAAACATTCAAATTCAACTTTATTCAAGGGCGTAAGAGTAAACTGATGACTTTATCCTTCTTGAATCTATTTATTTCTTGGCACCCCGAAATCAAAATGCTTAATTTAAACATAAATCAAAGTGACTCAAGGATGACTGAAACTCTGGTTTAAATTAAAGGAAGGAGAATCCTAACTAAGGAGAAGGCTAGCTTCAAGTCTTAAATAAAGGTCCAATTAAAGGTTTAAAAGTAAGGCCCCAACTAAGGAACCATCTAAAGTCAACTTAATTAAATGGACCAAAAATGAAGCAACATATTAACCACCAAAATAATATTAAGAAGCATAAATTCATACAACCCAAATGATTTTTAAAGCATGGATAAGAGCAAAAAAATGAAAAATTCATTCAGTAATACTATGTATGCATGCATAGGAAAAGAAGTATGCATATTTGTATCTTCTAATAGTATCAAATATACATTGAATATTATATTATAACAACTATTTGTGACTAATTGTGTGTTTCTGTGCATCTATGTTGTGTACATATTACATACATATTACTCATGTTGTTGTACTGGTCTCTTTGAGCCCCACAAATCATACCTGAACAACTAACCCTTTTAAGTTTTAGAAATCCACTATGTAAACTATGTAATTGTATAAATTAGACAATGAGAAAATCACTCAATCGTACACAGAAAACCCCTTAAGTGTTCCTCGAATTTTTTAGTTGCCATTTAAACTTTAACCCATAACCCATAACTCATCAAAGGTATCTGTGAGGGCAGATTCCTGTTCACTTAAATGGATATATATATATATCCATTTAAATGGCAACTAAAAAATTCGAGGAACACTTGCCCCCAAAAAATGCAAGTGGCAAGGAGGAGAGTCCACGGTGGGTACTTCTACACTCTGCAAGGGTGGAGGTAAGACGTTGGAGGGGGAAAGCTACAGGAACAAATCGTTGAGGTAGAGATCAACTTAGAAAACCAAAAATGTAGGGAAATCATGTGTAAAAACGATGGGTGAATAAATCCTTCAATATTCACATTTGATTATACAGATTTAACCACTCTAATATTCACATCCAACAATTTTTAGTCAGTTTTCAAGTAAAATTAAGCCAATAATAATAGAAGAGAGCGGTCTCTTTGTTGAAGCCTCCACACATAACACTCTTTCACTGCTAGGTGAATTGAATAAGATGAAAAATTCATTTGAGGAACTATTCTTTCATATTCTGCAATCTGTAAAAGTTGAGGACGTACCCCCTCTCATTTTTCAGGTAAAAAATTTCATAGTAGCTAATCTTCATTTTGGGTTTTTATCATAATTTGGCAGCCATTTTTCAGTTGGTTACAGACATTGTTGTTCGTCAAGCTTTCGCTAGTTAACCATATTAATGCCAACACTTATTGAATGCCTGGAATCACTACTCAACATCGAAATTGGTTGTCAATAGATTTTCCCTCAACATTAATCAGTTAAGTAAATCGCTGCAGAGACATTGTTGACTTAAAAATTGGTAAATAGCCGTCAATAATCATAACAGGCAAGGTAAATAAATTAAGCAGCTGAGTACTGTGATAAAAGTAAAAAAAAATTTGTTGTGCAATCAAGAAGAAACATAGTCATAATATGCATTACAGATACCTGTTAGCTCACAATCTTAACCTTAAATCATTTCAGACACATAAGAACAAACTCAGGCATTTTAAAAATTTTGCGTATCAAAAATGGACAGCGCTATGTGATTTAGTTGTCACACACAACCTCAAAGAATTTTATTTGTTGTTCCTTATACAAGGGTAATTTAGTGTTTGATGTAAATTAACATAAGTGAAATCGTTGCCAGAATGCGCGGAGTTTTATCACGAAAATTGCAGTTAAAAAGGGGAAAAACACAGTTAATAAATGTATAATTAAGGGTAAACCCGTAGGGTAAATTCGCCAATGAAATGAAAAACTGTACAGGAACAAATTCGTGCTTGAAGGTATTGACAACACAGAGTAAAAATTAGGGGACACAAGTCAAAAATGCATAGGGTATTCAACGGTTCTCAGATAGAATGCAATATTACTCAACACAAGAAGTGCAGTGACAATCAATTATCCAAGGAAAACAATAGGGAAGGATGGATGACAGGAACGTCCTTCACTCATCATCCACGCACAGAAAAGTAGGGCATTGAGATCCATAGGTCTATTAACGTCATGGCGACGACCGTATATCAGGCTCCTGGCCGACTTCTCAGGCGAGGACCGATGAGCTAGGGACTAGAGGAAGTTATGGTCCCAAGGATAGAACACGCTATGATACCAATTGATATGCATTGAGGGCATCAACTGGAAAAGGGAACATGATCTACTACCTAGAGATGCTCACAAAGGTATCTAACAGTGAGTTATATGTCTAGGCGTCTCTCTATAAATGACTCTTAATTGAACTGATTTGAGGGCGTTGACTAGAAAAGGGGACACGATCTTCTACCTAGAGGTATGTTGTCCCTTGAACAAATTTGGAGGATCCTTGGTCATGTTTGACATATTTTGGGACTTCGACAGGCTATCGAAGGCAGAGCGCAAGTCTAATTCGAGATCGCGAGACCTCGGCCCCTTGTTTAGGGATTTTTGGGTTTTCGGATTATGTCATGGGTATGGGGATGTCATCCCATGGGTTTACCCGTGTTTAGGCCCATTTTTTAATGTATAAATAGATGTATAGGAGATGTAAGGAGATGATATATCCATCTGCGTGATAATGTGCTAAGTGAAACTAATAGTTGTACATGCTTTGTGCATGTTGTGTGAGACTTCCAAGGCTAAGTGCAAGTCACCATAAGAGATTGAGTAGAAGCTTTGTTCTGTAAGCTAGCCTGGGGAAGGAGGATCTGGCGAGGTGAACACAGATCTCCTGTCCTATGCGGAGTAGGATTTGTTGGCTTTGTTCATGTAGAAGACTGACAAAAGACAATAAAAGAGAAGAAGAGTTGGTGGACGTAGCCCCAGGCTGGGGGTGAACCACGTATATCTTGTGTTGCTATGCTTTGTGTGATGTATTGATGTGTTTATGTATTTACTTGCTTAGTGGTTTGATGTAATATGAATGATAGATAGATCTGTGATGCTTTGTGCTTAATAATATGGATGGATGCTATATCTAACCTATGTGAATGTCCTTAGTGCTTGAATATACTAGATCTGGGTGAATACTGCGATACTCAGTGATTAGTGTTTAAACTGCGAAGTAGATACTCGTTAAACACTGATGAAATGTAACTGCTAAGTTCTTTGATATAATATTGTAATGACAGATCTGTGTCCCAGCTAAGATTTCTGACACTGGAGTCCTGCAACCAGCCCTGCCTCTACCTCAGGTGAGACTTCATCTGCTTCGCAGGTGTTGCCGAAAGGGCCAGTAGTGGTGCGCTCTTGAGCGTTGAACCCTGGGTTTTCCCCTGGGCCAACAAATGGTTCCATTGTTCGGACTTGAAACTGTGATTGTTGGGAATTGAAGAAAAGAGAAAGCTCTATGCCTAGATATGTTGCCCTAGTGTGCAGTATTCTACTTGACCTGTAAAGCTCTGTGCTAAGAAGAGAAGTTAGATATGAATAAAAGAGGTAATATTTTGAAGCTTTGTGCTCTGATAAAGGTAATAACAATGACAAGATTTTATTGAAAAGGTAAGACAAGTGGAAATTTTTATTTCGAAAGTATGGATCTAGGTATGTTTGATAAGATTTGTCCTAGCTTAAAAACTAGGGAACAACTAGAAGAAATAATATTTGATATGAGTAGATATGATAAGAATAGTGAAAGATATGTTATTTGTATCTGTAGAAAGAATGGTTGGACTAAAAAATGGATGCGAGATCCTAGAAAGAATTTTTTTGCAGGTTAGCTACTATGATCCTAGTGTGTAGTACAGGAAAAGATGGGGATCATTTAAAAGAAAAATAGGATTGACCCTTTGTTATAATTGTAGAAAACCATGACATATTGCCAAGGAATGACCTGGTAAAAGACCTAGTTATATTTGTTGTAAATATATGGACCATGAAGTTTTGTATTGCCATAGAATGATTGAAAATGTTGACAGAATGAATATGAGGCAATAAAACCCTGAGGAAGATCAAGAAACTAAGATTGTGGCAGAACCCCAAAAAGAATCAGAGAATGCATTTCTACAAATGAAAGAAACCCTGAATGATCACAGAAGTATCAACTTATCAGAGATCTTCAAAGAAAAAGAATGCATAGAAACAAGAATAAGAGACTTTGACATTGACTATGTTCTAGATGAACAAAGACAGGTGAATATCATGACAAAAAGAACTTGGGAAATTTTAGGAAATCCTGCTATGATTCCTTCGTTGGGAGGAATAGGATTATTTAGAGGAAATATGATAATCCTATGTGGAAGACTCACCCAGATATCTATGATAGATCATGGAACTTCGACAGAGGAAGATTTTGAGGTTGTTAAATTTATTGAGAGAGACAACCCATTTTCTATGTTACTAGGAAAAACCTGGATTGAGAAGAATCAGGCCAGAAGAAAAGAAGAGGAAGTCTTAGAACAGAAGAAGAAAGAATTAAATATTTCATGACTAGGAGGATATCATACTTGATTGAAGAACATGAGAACATATCGAAGCTATTTAGAACCAGAAATTTGGATGTCAAAGTTGAAAGAATAGAAGAAGACTCACAGAAGATTGGAGTACTTACCCCAGACAGAGAAAACGTATTTCCCTTGAACACTATTAAAGAATCTCAACAACGCGAAGTTACTATGCCAAAAGAAGATAAGAATCAGAATGCAAAGAGAAATATTGAGATAAAGATCACAGGGAAGAAGGATAGAAAGCTCAGTAAGAAGAGAGAAAAGATAGAAAAGTTGCAGAATGTTCCAGAGGTGACTTCGTAAAAGGAATATGCTCAAAACTGGAACTTCATCGGGATATCAAAATAGCGCAACATGGAACTTATCCATGGTGAAGAAATATAACTATTGGATGCCTTATGACCATTAGACTGATGCCCCGAATGGTTAGAACAACAATTATCACAAAAAATCTCACCACTAGACTGTTGGGACCATGTCGCAACGGACATAACTGCATTAATGAAGGCCTCTTGTCAGTTGGATAAGACCTGTTACATTGATGTCTACTTATTTTGTCGATTGTTTCATTGAGAACACTTTTGAGAATTGTATCCAAGACAACTCATTGATACCGCGCTATGTCTACTAAGATTGACACATGTTCTATTGCTTTGAGCACCCATTCATCAATCTGAGTTATCTTATGTTGAGCGTGTATGTCGAATGAACTCACCGCAACTGAAAAGTGTGTCGAAGAATTTCTAATCAATTTAATGGCTAAGAAAGTAATGTCCATAGGAATTCATGCCTCATCAATGTGAGGAATGCAAGCCTCCCCATCGACTTCTCATGGATCCGAACCATCCCAAGCTACAACAGAGAAGAGAACCAAGCATTGAGATGACTTGGAGAATGTGAAGTTAATACTGACTATCCTTCTCGACTACATCCCACCCTTGGCTGGAACGGTGAGTCTTGACAGTGTCCTGAGGGATTTCGATTATACCTTGGTTACTGCATACCTCTCGAAGGGGATACGTCTAGTGAGAACGCAACAACATAAAATTGCGACATTGAAATTCAACGAATTCAACCTAGGGGATCGTAAGAACCACAATATGCTATCCCCTCATAGATATTTGACTAGGACGAAGGGGAAAAACTCGAGGATAATCCCCCAACCATGGACTATGAACCTCACATAGTCCACCATCATGAATGTGATGAGGATTCCACATTTCGGAAGGCACCAAGAGGTTAACGCATGTGTTAAGATCATGTTATCATGTTACTATGGTGTCTATCTATGGCTAGACAAATGCATCACAGTCGATCTTACGTTGATCCATGGGATCACTGGATTGAGCATGCAAGGACCCGACCGACGAGACTTCTACATAGGGAAGGTTGTAGATTGCACATTGGCATAGAGGATTAAAGGCACATATGGGGATATAGAAAAGGGGACACAAGGCTACAAGGTATCTTCCATATAGAATGGCGTAGTGTGCCTGCCTTKCCAACTAATCACAAGAAATCTAGTGAGAAAGAACAAGCCTACGCAGGTCACAGGGTTGATTGTTGACCTGGCCAAAAAATTTGTAGAAGGACTCCAAATGAACTGGGCAAAGTACCTAGTCAACCAACTAGAATTTGATTTCCAYGAAGCTCAGGATTAGGGCTATGAGTTCCATTTTAGATGGCTTCTTGTCCTCATATAATTTAATTCCTGGGAGATACCTAAAGGTGMGACCTTCCTAGACATTGAGCCGTTCAATCCACTCGCTACGAAGTTCACCATGCTCTGGTACTCGAGAGATATGGGAAAATAGTGGCAGTCAAATGCAGTATTTAACACATACTATATCCAGTTGAAGAGGACTATTGGGGTCGTCCCTCGTACGACACCAAACACCCTGCACATGAAGTTCCATGTAGATTGACACTTTATTTATATCATTGTGTGTGTAGATGAGCATAAAGAAGAGCTTCAGTCATACTATAAGCTCACAGAGGAGGACCTCAAGGAGATAACCAAGGATTGGTCTACAGAGTTCCTTATCCCTACTGACCCCATAGAAATGTCTGATCCCAAACTAATTGGAAACTGATAGGCCACTAACGAAGAACATGACACACCTGGAACCAACAAAAGGAAGAATACCAAAGAGGTACAAAACTTGAGAAGTGCATCAGAAGAAGCCGCTTTAGAGTCACCTTGACGAGGAGGTAATGGCGAAGTATATAGAGAAGATACCATTGGAAAAGATGATCAATAGAAGTAAGGTGAAGTAACACTGCCTAGGGATCCTATTGATGAGACTAATCCCTCCAAGAAAAGGAAGGATTCCCCCATGAAACCTACTTCATGGAATAAATCCAAATCCACCAGGAGTAAGTTGTAGAGTGTGCTCATGCTCTATGACTTTGACTTCATCATCTCAGTCATATCAGATGCCTCGCAAGAGATTATGTAGAACATTGAATCCAATCAAGAAAACATGTATGATAGGATTGAGATAGAACTTAGAGGGGTACAATAGGCCCTTCAATCCAGCCGCATAGTATCCATTGCGCCCCTGCCATCAGAAGAACCAGAGTTGGGAGATGAGCGTGCCCAACTCTGCAGAATAGATGACACGATCAAATCTATCCTTCGTTAAGTGAAAGAAGAGAAAGAACATGATACAGTGGCCCTAAAGCAAGCACAAGAGGAAATGGTAGAGCAAGGTCGAGTTGCGCAACAGGATAAAGATGACCTCCACACAAAGTTCGAAGAGGAGAGAGCGCAGGTCAAACAAGAGAGAGAGAGAGGATTTGATCGCAGAACAGCTCAGAGTCAAAGAAGTATTCAACAGATAACTTCATTCTATGAGAGGCTTAGATAAAAAGGCGAAATAACTAGTAGAGCAACAAGTAGCGCATCTTGCGGAAGCTATCCAACAACTTCAACAGAGAATCGTAGACCTAGATCTAAGAACACTGCGAAGTACCCCGCAATATGTGCAAGACCAAAGAGAACCCACTGCCCGACGTGAAGTTGAGAGAATCAAAGCATTCTCCCTTGAATGTAAACAACTTAGCAATACAAGTGCACAAACCTACGAGTGACTTACTGAAGACCCTGAACTAAAGGCATTGGAAGCACAACTCCAGGAGGAAAAGCAAAAAGAAGCAAAAATATAGGCATAGTTGAATCACTTCTCAGTAGTTGAAAGGATGAAGCGATCCCAGGAACAACGTACTTCTCAACAAAAGGTCGACACCATACAAAGAAAATCCATGGAAGTGACTCAGAGGCTCCAACCAGTCCAGGATGAAGCGCGCCAACTGTTGGAGGAGATTGAAGGCCAAGGAGCATAGTTGGAACAAGTCATCGCTACATTTGAACAATTCTTAGAGGGAACTATCAACGAAGCAGTTATCCAAGAGTTCACCGAGCAGGAGGCCTTGGCGCAACAACAGGTCGAAGCAACTTGAACCAAGCTTGAGGCTTTTGAAGAAGAGATACCCAGACCAGAGTGACTCGGGACGAGTCACAGGTGAGTGTTGCAAGGTTGTTGGCCCTTGACCAAGTTTTGAGGATCCTTGGTCATGTTTGACCCATTTTGGGACTTCGACGGGATGTCGAAGGAAGAGCGCAAGTCGAAGTGGATATCACAGGATCTCGACCCCTTGTTTAGGGATTTTTGAGTTTTGGGATTATGTAACGGGTTTGGGGATGTCGGCCCATGAGTTTCCCCATGTTTAGGCCCATTTTTAATGTATAAATAGATGTCTAGGTGATGTAAGAGGACACAATATAGGCATCTGCGTGATTATGTGCTAAGTGCAAGTGATAACTGTACATGCTTTGTGCATGCTGTGTGAGACTTGGAAGGCTAAGTGCAAGTGACTATAAGAGATTGAGTCGAAATTTTTGTTGTAACCTACCTGAGGGAAGGAGGATCTAGTGAGGTGTGTGTAGATCTCTTGTCCTATGCAAAGTAGGATTTTGTGGCTATGTGCATGTAGAATATTGATAGAAGACAATAAAAAGAAGAATATTTGGTGGACGTAGCCCTAAGTTGGGGGTGAACCGCATATATCCTGTGTTGATATTCTTTATGCGATGTATTGATGTGTTTATGTATTTACTTACTTAGTGCTTTGATGTAAGATGAATGATAGATAGATCTGTGATGCTTTTTGATTAATAATATGGATGAATGTTAGACCTAACCTATGTGAATGTGCTTAGTGCTTGAATATACTAGATCTAGGTGAATACTGCGATGCTCTGTGATTAGGGTTTTAACTGTGAAGTAGATACTTGTTAAATACTGATGAACTGTAACTGATAAGTTATTTGATAAAATATTATAATCACAGATCTATGTCCCAGCTAAGGTTGTAGATAATGGATTCCTGCAACCACCCCTACCTCTACCTCAAGTGAGATTTCATATGCTTCGCAGGTGTTGCTTAAAGGGCCAATAGTTAGGATTTTGTTGGTTCACTCTTGAGCATTGAACCCTGGGTTTGCCCCTATGCCAACAAGGTGCATGCTGAGGTACCCAACCACGAGGAAGACATCTACGCATCTCTATGTAAGAGGCTATTTGTCCTCTTGTTAGCATGGGCGTTATTTCTTTGTGCTATGCACTACTCATAGGTTACTTTGAAGGGAAAATGGGTAGATGATATGTAGACAGATTATTTGGAAGGGAGAATGGGTAGAGGACACAGAGACTATCAAGAATAGAGATATGCACCAGTCCATTTGGTGCGTAGTCTCTCCTTTCACACACCTGAATAGAAAAATGCAACGAATCCCTCACTATTTATCTCGGCAAGAAGGCAAGAGAAAATATACAGAGAAGTAAAGATAAGCGAAGAGAGAGGGTCAGGAAAAACTTCATCATTGTATTAGAGGGTCTTTTCCCTTTTAAAACATTCAAAACAATTTTCTACGGTTGGTACATGTTTCTTTTCTTCTGCAATTATCTGCGCATTTGGATTTGCAAGAGAAGTTTCCTACAGAGTTTTATCACACAACTAAATCTACTCTAAAATAGACGTTTCCATTATTTTCTTAGACTGACAAATGCTTTATTACAATAATGGACTAACTAACACTACATTGATAGTTATAAAATAACTAACATAGAAATACTTCTGATTTTCTCGTTTCTTGTTGCAAACAACTTGTACTTTGTTGTGCGCTCTCTAACAAAGGTTTCCATCCTTCCTTATTTGTCCACATGTCATGTTGTCATCTCCTCTGCATTTCTCCGATGACAACATCATCATCAACACTATGGAAACTTGTGTGGGGGGTTTCACTTTTCATCTCTCCGATGATGATCTACATCTTGATCCCTTCCATTGATATTTCATGAATGCTAGGAGATCCATCAATCTATGCTCGACCAAAATCCACAATCGGCTAAGGCATTGACAAGGTCACATTGTTTTCACGCTAGGCATGTGGTATATTTTCATTGATCCATGATGGCACTCAGATGGAAGGGAAACGAGACATGTGTCACCAAGTTTTGATATATTTACTTGTGCATATGATGGATTCAACATGTCCATTATTTGATTGGTTCTAAGAGTGCCTCGCTCTTGTGTGGATGTGATCCCTACCGAGGTGGCTTTAATAATAGAGAGTAGATCTAGACCGTTGATCTTCTCGGGGGCAGGACTGATGACACTTATCAAATATCGGTTCTTCCTTAGAGGTGCACCCACCGGGGAGTTTGAGAGTTAGGTCGCAAGGGGAAATTTGACGAGGAAACTTCAATGAACATTTATTTATAGGTCATACACATTACGTGATCTGGGCCATCAATCTATTGGGGCCTGAAAAACTCCCGAAATGTTGTGCTTTTAGGTCGTGGTCGTATGATAGACTCCTTGGACAATAGGATTGGGCCCCTTTTTGCACGCGACAAGCCCTTCCTTGACCAATAAAAAATCCCTTTTGAACTATGACGAACCCCTTTTGGACTGCGACAAGCCACTTTTGAACTGCAATAAGCACCGAAGGGCTTAATTTATGCCTTATTCTCACAAGGGAATGGATTTTTCTTGTTGTTTCACCATTCTTCCTTAGAAAAAAATGACTATGAACTATGAAGAGGCTCCTTAATATTGAGTTTATGCTGCTAACTCATTTGATCTCGACCTTATAACTTTAGTCATTCTCCATTTAATTGCAAGAACCAATACAATATTAAAAGTTTTGATTGTGAACATGCAAATCTTATAGATATATTCACTATAGAAATTAAAGAAATATTACACTCAATAGTGCATGCAAAAAGCTAGAACAAAGTTCCCACACAAACACCCTTAGAAATTACCATATCTCCTCACACCATTTTACACTCTTTGTTAGAGAAAAAAACCTAAAGACGTGCATCATTAAGTGTACATATAGATAGTAGGTTTCATGCTAGACTTAGAATGTTAAAAGTCCATTATCTTCTTGAGAATAATTTAAAGACTCGTTGTCATAATCATTCTTTTCCTTCTTATTCTTCTTTTCCTTTTATTCCCTTCGAAAATGCCTGACCTTGCCAAAGTTCCAACATATTTCCTTAGAATTTCCAAGAAGCTCTTGTCTCCCACAAGATTTGGATATACTCTTTTATCTCTTTTGTCATTTTTCCTTCAATATTCGACGAACAACCAAGGCATCATTCATGAATTTAGAAGCATACTCCCTCACCTTCTTTGAATCTAAAGAATTCATGACCTAATCAAGAAACAATGTCTTTATAGTGCTTCCAATCGCCATTATCGGGTTGTCCAATGAATCTAGCAAAGAGAAAAAAAGAGCCATACAATGGTCCTCCTCATCCATCTTCATTCCAAGTGAGATCGAGTAGGTCACAATAGTATTAAATGTATTTAATTTCTTGGATACATAATCACCATCACCCATTCTCAAGGAAAATAACATTTTCCACAAAAAATTATTTATTAGGCAAGGATTTATCCTAATACAAATACACTAACTCCTTCCAAAGTGTTGCTATGGTTTTTTCTTGACTAAACATTCAATAACACCAAATTGGAAACATTCAAGAAATGTTCAACCTTCAATAAGGGTTACTTCCTATCATTTACTCCATGTTATTTCTCTACATTTATTGCCTACCAATAATAACTAAATACAAAAAATATGAATAAAAAATGAACGTTACATTATAACACAAATTGAATTAATAACCATAAAATCATACATAAATTTATTAATATAAATTCATCAACCCACGAATTATTATAAATATGTTATATTATAATATAAATACAGTGGAATCATAATAAATTAACTCATTAAATTAACCACTTAACCACTTATCCATCTTTTGACGATTTTTTGTAGACTTCTTCAAAGAGTCTTCCCATGAGATTCATGCTTAAAACTATGCCATAAGGGGACCACTTTGGAGACTTCTCCAAATACACCCATCACTTCTAGATGCTTAAAAAATTTCTTAGGGGATTATTCTAGGATTGGAGAGGGTTGACATCAATGACAACCAACTATCCAACAACATATATCCCAACATTCTCCCACTTACCAAATACCTTTCAAACATTTAAGGGAGAATGCATGAAACTATGAGATAATTTATAGGGGCCATAAGGACCAAAGACTCATAAGACCACCTAGACTACTTGTGCTCGTAAATTTCATTAATTCATATGCAACATTATGTAAAGTGTCAACTTTCTCTAGTATCACATTTTCATGTTCTATCATGAACCTAATAAAATGGTATACTGAGGACCTTTCCAATCTTAAACTTTCTCTAGTGTCATATTCCAAGATTAAAGATATATGAAGGAATTTTATAGATGTCGCAACTAAAACGAACACATTCTTTGCAAAGTGTGATGAGTGTTGTGAAATTTTCCAGAAACTTAGAGGCACCACTAACCCAATAATGATAAAATATTGGCACCATGTTCAAAAATTTGACAATGAGTGCATTAAAAGTTGCTTTTCTTCCTAGTACGCTTATAGATTGGAATCATAGAGGAACCCTATCAAATACTTGAGCATTGTACATGAAAATATGGACAAGAAGAAGAATTCCATACCAAGTCTAGGAAGGAAAGCAAAGTGAGTTAACATGACCTATAATATCCCAATTTAGTTAACTGGAATGGTTACACATGAGAATTGGATAGGGGGTTTTGGTCATTTTTTCCTCCTATTTTTAGATACATGTTCAAACTTCATTGTATCAACATTATCTTTATCCTTGAGCATATTATAAGACCAAGTGGTTGATGAAATTTTGCATTAGTTATACTACAAAGGTTCTTCAATACCTCCATTGCTTGATGTACTTATAAAAAATGAATCCTATTAGAATTTTGAAGAATATAAGAGAGAATCCATGCAACCAAGTTATTGATGCCAAGATATTCCTTAAACAAAATTCCACCAGCTCATTCTTTCAACTCAACTGTTTTGGTGGTGACAACAAAAATTGTTATATCTTTTATTATGCATCCACACTCACATCGAATAATATTTTTACAACCATATATTTAGGCTTCCTTCAAGTTGGTCACACCTATGAACATATACAAAGAAGGATAATAAATTAGAACTCAAA
>SNQJ01S0003539.1:39288-50924 GCA_010110895.2 Picea sitchensis | reverse complement strand
CTTTTACTTTGACCTTTATACTTTGGCCTCTTCAAAACCCCAGGTTACCGGGGACGTCTCCCCTAGGCTAACCTCCCTGAATAGAAAGAACCTCCCCATTGTGGTGACATTGGGTGGGGTAGGTTCCTGTTACGCCAGTTTGGCCTCTATCTTCTAGCCATTTGACCTAGCTACAAACTGTGCGAGAACAGAGCCTATAAATTAAGGGGTTGTAGCCTCTTTCCAGTTGGAGTTGGAGAATTCAGGGAGTTGTAGCTTCCTTAAGGTTGGAGTCTCCTTCTAGTTGGTGATGGAGAATTTGGACGTTGGTGCTTCCTATGAATGTAATCTTTTGATATATAAGAAAACATTTCGTGGTTTTATCCCATTTGGGTTTCCACGAAAAATACTGGTGTATTGTGTATCTATATATAATGTGATGCATTGTTTATGGTTATATGTTTATGATATGTTAAATACAATCATAAGTGAATGCAATCATTGATAAATTAATGTTGTGATTGAAATTGGTAAAAGATGCTCAATACTGATTCACCCCCCTCAGTATTGGTGAATATTCCAACACTCTCATCATCGAAGAAAACAAGATATTGGGGTGCTTCATGCTAGAAACATGGTTTCTCCTCTATTGTTGTGTTGTGATGGGTATGTTGATAGTTTGACCAAACATTTCAATTAGGTAAATTATAAATATCATCAAGAGAATCATACTTATCATCTAAAAATTATCATGTTTTTTTTTCTTATGTTCACCATAAATCATGTATGTATAACTCTCTTATATATATATATATGAAATGTCTTTGAGAAAAACTCATACTAAAACTAAAACATGGAAAACACGATGTAATGTTTTACATAAGTTATAAGTTGATGTGTTCGAATTATTTGCAATCCAAAAGCTTTCCTTTGGAGACGGTAGCAGGTGGTAAAGTCTCTTAGATGAAAAAGAAAAAAAGAAAAAAAGTGAATTGTCTTACAAACTATCGAGTTTCATTTTTTCGTTTAAACATAAATTATTTACTTGAAATTATTGATCTCGTTATTGTTCCCTTTAAGAATCGATTATTTAAAGTAAATAAATTTGACTAATAGTTTCAAATTATTCATAATTTGTTTTGAAATTACATTCCAATTTTATTTTAAATATTTTTTTAATAAAATTTTATTTAATAAAAATATTTAACATCTTTCCTTCAATGATATTTTTCAAAGATATCTAAATTACAATATACCTCTTCCTTTTTAAGATGCTTAGCATTGCCTTTGAATTACTATATTATATAATTTGTAAAAGCTTTGACATGGAGAGGTAAAATTTTATTTAATAAAAATATTTAACATCATCTCTCCTTTAATAATATTTTTCAAAGATATCTAAATTACAATATACCTCTTCCATTTAAAGATGCTTAGAATTATTATTTGAATTATTATTTGAATTATTATATTATATAATTTGTAAAAGCTTTGACGTGAAGAGGTCTATGTTAAAANAAAAATGATGTATAATCAATTAAGTTTGTAATTTATAGTTAAAAGATATCTTCCTCTAAAAGATGTAGGTGTTTTAATGACTTAAAATATTGTGGATAGATTTATAGAGGTGACTTTGATGGTATTGTATTTTTGTATTGGGGGAATCGGTAACTGGCCGTTCTCGTACTCGCGTGACACGAGGTGCAGCCCGCAAGAATGGCGCACGAGTAAATCCGGGTGAGAATCGAACATGAGACTTCATTTTACAAATTTCCTTCCATTTATACGACACTTGCCAATCTGTCTACACCCATGTGGGCTTGTTATTTTTAATTTTAGTTATATATTTTATTTATAAATTATTTTAAATATAATTTATAATTATATATTTTTATTTATGAAGTAATATATTTTCCTAAATCTTCATGTTTGAGATATTTCAAAATAGATCAAAAATTTTTAAAGGAAAATGTCACCATTAAACTTTTTATAAAATAAATTATAATTTTTAACAATTTTTTTATAAAATTATATTTAGATGGGGTTATGTATGAATTTCATAGAACATTCAATGGTTTTAAGGTTGGTACATGTGCTTCAGGAGACATCATGCCCCTCTCATGCGAGGAACATTGGTTCATTTGATTCATGACTAAGTGAAGGTGAGGAGCTTCATGGCATAAACATTGCATTTGGTGAGTGCTAGATGTTGTGATTGCTTCGAGCTGATGACAACTCTTGTTATAATAATTGTAGGTGGAAACAAGGTTTTTGTGCAAGGTTGCAACACTAGATTGCTCGGTGTTGGGGTCAGATAGAGCCAAGCAACTTCCTTGTGGTTCCTAGGACCTAGACCCCCTCTCAACTTGTTGATTCACTCTCCAAGTGCAGTAGTCTGCTTTGGTTTTCATGCTACTATCTATTATGGTATACATTTTCATTTGGGTCTGATTTTTTTACTTGGTCTACATTATGGCTGGGGAATATTTTCTCCAGCGAGGGGGGTTTCCACTGCTTGGGGATTCAAAAGAAGAAAGAAAGGGTATGTCTAAGTAGGTTTCTCTCTAGGTTTGTATCTCTATTGATATTTTGGGGATTCTAAGATCTTTATTGGGTCTTAGTCTGTGGGAATGTAGGCCAAGTCTTAATATCCTGCTCTCTCCCTCATTTAGCCCTTATTTTTCTCCTCGCCCTCTAGGTAAACCCTTGTCAACCCTCCAATTTGTTGTGGTATTTCTTTCTCCCTACCATTATCCCTCTACCTACCATGGCCAAATTGCTTGTTAAGGATAGCCTAGATTCCAACAAAAGAAGACTAAGGAGGAGAAAGAGAGTGTCTTCTCGACCCTCCAATATTGAGACTCCATTCCCTTACATGGCACTAGCAAAGAAAGCCCCCCACCATGCAAAACAGTTATTTTAGGAAAAGTTTAGCTCAACAATCAAGGAGGAGGTGCAATCAATGTTTAGCTCAACAAATGTGGAGGATGTGCAAGAAATGGAGAATATGGTTCATCAAAAGAGAAAACAAATGGCCAAGGAGCAGATTGAACATGAATGTCATGGTTGGATTTCTGATTCCGGCTTCTCTAGAACCAAAGATACCAAGTGTTAAGAACAATTTCAAGTTGTATTGGCTAACCTAAGCCCTTATAGCTGAAGTTGTAGAAGAGAAAAGAGGCCAACAAAAAGAAATTATGGCCAGGATGATGTTGTTGGAAACTAAGTTTGAAGCAGTGTTTAGGGTGGTATTTGGGATCAATATTGAAGTCTTAGAATGACATCCTAATAACAAGGAAAACTCATCAAAGATAAAGGGGATCATTATCTCACATAGAACCTCTTCTAATCATATAATCATTGAAGAAGACCCAGTACTATAAGTGAGCAAGCTTGAAAAGGAACACCAGTCACCCAGTGCCTTAAGGCTAAGTTTGATTTGGATTATGTTGTTTTTGGCTTTCAATCTTTATATATGGTTATGTTTTCTAGTGCTATCACGCAACCATATTTAAGTCCATAATTATGACTATGGTATACTTTATATAATGTTCAAAACCTTTATATGTTAGTTAGTTGTAGTTCTAGTAACACATTAAAACTATGAATGTTATTTTGAAACTTTCTTTTATACAATTTATAATATTTTTTTTATCATATTAATATAAAATAAAACTAATTAAAAAAAGCTTAAAAGAAAAAAATAATTATTTAATCATTACCTTACTTCCCACACAACTTATATATATATATATATATATATATATATATTCCATTAAAAAAATTTGTTATACCCTAATAACCATAAACTTATCCACATTATTACTTAAAATACAAACTATATTTGTACTTATTCACTTATTTTACCTCTTTCCAATTTCGTTAACCATCTTTAACATATTGATATTTAAAATTAAATTAAATAAATCATAACACAAATATAGAGATTCATATGTTTATGGCTTAACATAAAAAAAAAACTATTGATATTTAAAATTAAATTAAATTAAATAAATCATAATACAAATATAAAGATTCACAAATATAGAAATTCATATGGTTTATGGCTTAAACATTTATGGCATGATGTAAATAGAAATCATTATCTCATCCCAACATTCAAATAAATCACCCATTTAATTGATAAAAGTGAAAGTATTGTGATTTCATTTTTTTTTACTTTTATTGTAATGTTAAATTACAAAAGTTAAATTTCGATAGAGTGATTAGTTTCTATGGGCCTAGTTTTGTATGAAAATTTAAGTTCAAAACTTGTTGTTATTGGGAGGAGACATCAAAAACCTCCATCTATAATAAAGGTTGATGTGGCCCAAACCAAATGCAATTCCAGTTCAAATGATCTGCCATGCCTTGGTTATTGTCTGCATAGAGATGATGTGAAGAGATATAATATATTATGTTAGTATAGATTTTGGGCTTCAATGCCATTTTGATTGATGTATTCGATCTATGATATGCATTTATCATCAGTACCCATAAAGTAGAGAGAATCAACAAAAAGGAGTTAAATGCATAGAGAGAATCAACATAAAGAAGGAGAGGTAAATGCATAATGCAGAATTGTGTTTTAAACTTTAGACATTGCTTTGTTTTCTACTCTATCAAACTTACAACTGGAAAACAATGATATTTTTCCGGAGTTGAAATCGGGTTTCCTCTGTTGGAAGATCCTGAAAATTATTCAGAACATATTCTATTACAATACACTTAGTGCGCCAAGGAACAATCTTTCTTCCTTGAAATGAGAACACCCAAAAAATGAATGGAATTATTGATTTCCAATTCCATGCTAAATTAAATATGTTATGATTGACTATTCAAGTGCTCCACAAACTTGTTAAGCTTTTCTCTACCATGAAACCATTTTATGTTTGTATCATCTACATACCTAACCCACATATTAGGTTTAAGGGGGAGGACTCCATGGCCTTATGTTAAAAATGCTCCATATAAAGGTTTACCACAACGGGGGATAATGGAGACCCCATCGCAACCCCACACGTTTTCTCATAAATTATACCTTGGAAACTGAAAAATGTAGGCCTTAGACAAACCTCAACTATTTTGGTTGTTTGAGGAATAATTACAATCAGAAAGTGAGATAGAACTCACGATTCAACTATTTCATTAATAAAAAAGATTACATTTATAGCTTGATACTCAAGCCAACTGATTCCTATAATAGTGGATTTGATAACAACAGTAGAGGACATAAAGAGTCCAGGTTTATTAACTAATCCTATAATTAGCATTTCTCCATTAATATCTAACACTTCCCCTTAATGGAGAAATGGATTTTCTACCACACCTAATTGTTTCCTGCATTCTTCAAAATTCATCTTTCCAAGAGGTTTGGTAAAGATGTCAACCACATTATCAGTGGTATTACAATAGATCAAGTCAATTTCCCTTGACTGTATCTTTTCTCTTACAAAATGGTGTTGGATTTCAATATGCTTTGTTCTAG
This sequence comes from Picea sitchensis, assembly GCA_010110895.2. Classification (NCBI taxonomy): domain Eukaryota; kingdom Viridiplantae; phylum Streptophyta; class Pinopsida; order Pinales; family Pinaceae; genus Picea; species Picea sitchensis. The sequence goes on along the minus strand of SNQJ01S0003539.1, from coordinate 45,457 downwards.
CATGATAAATTGGGTTGTGTGCCAATTTAATAGAACTTTGATTGTCACATTTGAGAACAGTAGGCTTCATTTGCTTATTGCCAATATCTTAAAAAATTCTCCTTAACTAAACAAATTCACACGTAGCATTGCATAGAGCTTTGTACTAAGCTTCTGTTGACGACAAAGAAACAGTGGGTTGTTTCTTACTGCTCCATGACACGACCCCTCTACCTATGTTGAATGCATATCCTGAAGTTGATTTCCTGTTATCGGGATTTTCAGTCCAATCTGAATCAAAGTAACTTTCCAACTCAACATCACAATTATCAGTATACATAATACCAAAATTAACAGTTCCTTTCAGATATCGAAGGACTTTCTTTGCAACTACCCAGTGGCTTTCAAGTAGATTAGCCATGAACTGACTAAGGATGTTGACTGAATATGTTGTGTCTGGTCTGGTAGTAGTGAGATAGTTCATACTTCCCACCAACTGGCGATACAAAGTACCATTTGCCTCTTTAGTTTCATCAACACTAGATAACTTTGCATTCTGGTCTAAAGGTGTTGACACTGCCTTGCATTCATTCATATTGAATCTTTCTAGTATTGCCCTTGTGTATTTACTTTGAGTGACCATTGTCTTACCATCTTCTCTCCATATTTCCAGACCTAAACAATAATGTATTTCACCAAGATCCTTCATTTCAAACATCTGTGATAATTGAGTTTTAATATATTCAATAAAGTGAGAAGCACTGCCTATTATAATCAAATCATCAACATATAAAGATACCAAAGCAACATTCTCATTTTCATCCTTTTTGACATACAAATTAGGATCATTTTTTCTTTTCACAAAATCTTTATGTGCAAAAGAATGAATCAATCTTAATATACCAAGATCTAGGTGCTTGTTTCAAACCATATAGATCTTTCTTTAGTTTACACACAAGATCCTCTTGTCCTTTCTTTATAAATCCTTCAAGTTGAACCAAATAAACTTCTTCTTTTAAATCGCCATTCAGAAATGCAGATTTAGCATCTAACTGGTGTATTTTCCAATTGTGTTGTGTAGCTAATGCAATCATGACTCTAATTGTATTTAACTTAGCTACAGGTGCAAAAGTGTCCTCACAATCAATTCCTTCCTTTTGTGAATACCCTTTGGCAACTAATCTAGCCTTGTATTTGTCAACACTTCCATCTGCATTAAATTTGGTTTTATACAACCATTTACATCCTATGGGAACTTTATTTTCATGAAGTTTTGTTAATTCCCATGTTTCATTCTTCATTATCGATTCATATTCTTCATTCATTGCATTTTTCCATTCCTTATGATCTTTAGCTTGTTCATAAGTAATAGGTTCCACAACATTCATTACTTGTGTCATCAATGCATAATCTTTATACCTAGAAGGTACCTGAATTGTTCGTGATGACTTCCTTTGAGTTCCACCACTCTCATTTCTTCTGCTCTGTGGCGTAAGATCCTTTCTGGGTGACTCAAGAGTGTTTGTAGTATCCATGCTGCTTCCACTTTGTTCATGTACCTGTTCCTGTTCTTGTACCTGTTCCCATTCATCATCTATCTCAACTTTTACATGAGCATCATTGTCATAAGGAGTATACCAAACATCATTTTTACTTATCTCATCATCTGTATTCTCATGAAAAATCACATCTCTGCTTGCAATCAACTTATGGACACTAAGATCAAACAACTTATATGCCTTATGATCATCACAATAACCAATGAATATACACTTAACAGATTTTGCATCAAGTTTTCTTCTCTCATCTTTTGGAATATGAGCAAACACCTTGGAACCAAATATTCTTAAATGACCAACTTCAGGTTTATATCCATAAAGGACTTCAAAAGGCATTTTCAGATCAAGAATCTTAGTTGGACTTCTATTTTTCAAATGACCAACAATATTAATGGATTATGCCCAAAAACCATTAGAAATGTTTTTACCTTTCAACATGCTGCGAGCACATTCCACTAATGTCCCATTCTTCCTTTCAGCTACACCATTTTGCGGTGGTGTATGAGACACAGTGAATTGTTGAATGATCCCATTGTTCTTGCAGTAGCTATCAAAAGCTCCTGAGGTATATTCTCCACCTTGATTAGATCTTAGAATCTTGATGCATTTGTCTGTCTTCTTTTCCACCATAGTTTTAAACTCCTTAAAATATTCAAATACATCACTCTTTTTCCTTATAAAATAAGATCAAGTAAATCTAGATCTGTCATCAACAAATATAAGAAAATACCTTGCACCTCCAAGTGACATGGTTTGCATGGGACCACAAACATCAGTATGTGTTAATTCAATTATCTCTCTCTGTTTCTTCTCTTTATGCACTGGAAAATTTTCCCTATGTTGTTTACCTAGTGCACAAGCTTCACATTCTATATGCTCATTTTTCAAAACATGAAGTCCTTCAACCATCAATTTCTTTTGAAGCAACACTAAGTCATTTTGATTAAGATGCCCATACCTGCGATGCCATAGCTCAACTTTTGACATTGTTGTAGATGTTAATGCTTGATGAGTGCCCCTTGTTACATCAAGCTTATACAAACCTCCAATTCTTGTTCCTGTGGATATGACTTTATAATGAATCTGAATATCCTTCACAAAACATTTAGACTGCATAAATTCTACATTCAAATTTTGATTAGTTATTGTGGAAACATATATCAAGTTCTTTTTTATGCCTGGAACATACAACACATTGTGAATTTGTTTCATTTGCCCATTAGGTAAATTCACACATATTACTCCATATCCCTGAATCTTATGAGATCTGTTATCTCCTAAATATATGTGTGTATCATCTGTGCTCTCATGATATTCATCAAACCATTCTTTGTTACAAGACATATGAGCTGAGGCTCCTGAATCTATGAACCATGCACTTTCATCATCAAATTCTGCGGATAATGTAGCTTTGGAAATAAACAACTTTAGATTCCTAAAACCATCATTGATAGAGGTGTCACTGTTCACATAATTTCCATTATGTTTTCTGAACTTCTGTTTGGATTCATTAGCTTTCATTTTATAACAATCTTTAGCATGATGACCAGGTTTCCCACAATAAAAACAATCATCATTTTTCTTATTATGTGCATCAAATTTTGATTGAGTCATACCTCTATTCCTTGGTTGAAACTTGCCTGTTCTGTTTCTGTCCCATGGCTTGCCCCTGTATGGTTGTTTCCCTTTGGCTACTAACGCCAATTCTGAAGTATGAGATTCCATCTCAAACACCTTCATTCTTTATTCTTCTTGTAGAAGAATCCCTGTCAATTCAGAAAACGTTGGTGGTTGTACTCTACCTCCTAGACTTGAAATAAATACATGATAATATTTGATTAACCTTTTTAATGTAATAGTTACCATGTCAGAATTTGAAACTTTCTCACCAATTGCACTTAACTGGCCACATAAATCTTTAATTTTGGAAACATAGGTGGTAATATTTTCATTTGCTTCCATTTTTATGGACAGTAACTTAGTCTTCAAAAACAAAATTCTATTTGAGTTTGTAGTTTCATACAAACCTTTCAATATTTCTCAGGTCTCCTTGGACATTTTACAGTCTCTAATGTGTGGAATTATACTGTCCTTGACAGACATCCGCAACAACACTTTAGCTTTCGTTTCTCATTTCTCCCAATCTGTACCAGCAACACCTGTGGGCTTGGCTTCATCTCCTTTTACAATAGCCCACACATTCCATGCTTCAAAAATCGTCAATATCTTAAATTTCTAGTCAATGTAATTATCGCCACCGAACTTGGATTCTTCATTCAGATAATTTTCTGGGAATGAAGTTGACATTTCTGCAGAAAATCTTTGAACTACTCAAAAAATACCTGGAAATACCTTTTTAAACGAATTTTACATTCAACGATTTAATTCAAGTCAGGCAGAGACTTAATTACTTTCACCTCAACAATTTAATTCAGACAATAGGCAACTTGGAATATGACCTAGAACCCTTCAGAACTCGGCTCTTCTACCTTCAATTCGCCAGACCAGACAACAATCAACAATAAAAAAACGTCTCTCTTCTTCTTCATGCACGGAGCACACGGTACGCTCCAATAAATAGGCAGAGAAGGCGCAACAACTCAACTCACTCGTAGCAACTTCAAATCGGCTCTTTGTTCTCTCGGACAACGATCTCTCAGCACTCAGATGCTTCCCTCTATGGCACACCCTTCACGATCTCCACGCAGGCACCTCGGCACACCCTTCACGATCTCCACGCATGCAATGCTCTGTTCTCTCAGGCAGTGTGGGCTCGTACCTCAGCAAACAACGAAATGCTATCCGACAGCGAATTGAAGAAATAGGCAGCGAAATGCAGCCACAGTTGCACGGACAACGCACCTCAACAGCAGTGAAACAACTCCCTCACGCTCACGGTAGTGGTGGCTCTCTCACCTAAGCTCTGATACCAAATCAGAAAGTGAGATAGAACTCACGATTCAACTATTTCATTAATAAAAAAAGATTACATTTATAGCTTGATACTCAAGCCAACTGATTCCTATAATAGTGGATCTGATAACAACAGTAGAGGACACGGACAATCCAGGTTTATTAACTAATCCTATAATTAGCATTTCTCCATTAATATCTAACAATTACTCTTTCCACCATAGCCACTGGTAGTTACTCTTTCAATCATAAACACTAGTAGTCACTGCTTCTTTCATCGGTATCATAGTAAAAAGATTTAGAAATTGGGAGAGGAGACATTATTCACACACAAAATCTATTCTTCTTTTTCTATATTATTTAATCAACAAGGTACATATAAATATATTAATATAGATTGACTATCTTAGCCACACAATTCATTTGTTGAGAGAATCTCTCAACCACATACCTAAATAGGATCTAAGATCTCCTAGATCTAACAAACTCTTGAATCACTGGCGTAGAAATAATCTTTACATTACAATTAAAAAACCACAATCTTAATAACATGATGAAGACTATATCATATTAAAATATATAATACAAATAAAAGTTAATTACTCCAACAAAAAAAATAATACCACCTCAAAACTAAGAGAAATGTCCTTATTTTGGACCTTCATTTTATTTTATTTACAAAATAGATTAAGTACCTCATTTTATTTTAGTTTATTTACAAAATGGGTTAAGTACTTGAGATAAGTGTCCCTGTTTCAAACTTCAATTTAGTAGTCAATAATTTGACCAAAAGGTAAGTCGGGGATCCACTAGTATTGACAAAATGGACCTCCTCCATTTTGTAGAAGATAACCGCATGTTATACACTTATTGCAAGTGCCTTCCGCTGATACACGTTCATCTGTTTGCTGTAGGGAGGCATCATATCTATTATATTTGTATATATTGTGAATCTTTATTTTGACTTAAAATCAATTAATTTAAGATAGAAGATTGAATATACAGACGATTGGATATGATTGAAGCGAATTATATACCGGATGATGGAATATGATGACGCCGGAACATCATCAGTACAAAATGGCATGGCAGACAGTTCATTATTCTATCTTACTCATAAAATTTAATATATGTGTATGATTGAAATTTGACACTGACGTTCACTTTGTTCACTTTTAAGGATTTATACTATCACGGATGATTTTAAGGATGAGAATTTTGGATGATTTTAAGGATGAGAATTTATTTTAAAATGTATAAACTTTGTTGAATCTTATTAATCCTTTATATGAAAATTATAAATGTTTGGCCATATTTTTGTAAAAATATTCAAATTTTTAAGGATTTTATATAGTATTTATAAAATTTGGCTATTTTTAAGGTAAAATAATTTTATCTTGTAAAATTTGGATGAATCATTTTTAAAATTGTTAATCTCGTTTTTGGAAAAACCATAGAAAATAAATACCTAAGATGAAAATTTTTCATGCCGTGATATTATTGTTATTGTTCAGCATGAAATGGTTTGGTTTTAGGTTTTGTTTTGTGCATGCATTATTATTATTATTATGAGCCGCCCACAGGTCAATGTTGCAGCACGACAAAGACTGCGTTGGCATTACAAACTTGAGCTATTTTGTGGGACAGACAGAGCATGTATACAGAGACATAGAAATAATAGTTGTCTTTTGGGTTAAATGTATGACGGGCATTACAAC
>SNQJ01S0003539.1:26412-39238 GCA_010110895.2 Picea sitchensis | reverse complement strand
TATGTGTGTATCATCTGTGCTCTCATGATATTCATCAAACCATTCTTTGTTACAAGACATATGAGCTAAGGCTCCTGAATCTATGAACCATGCACTTTCATCATCAGATTCTGCGGATAATGCAGCTTTGGAAATAAACAACTTTAGATTCCTAAAACTGTTCACATAATTTTCATTATGTTTTATGAACTTCTGTTTGGATTCATTAGCTTTCCTTTTATAACAATCTTTTGCATGATGACCAGGTTTCCCACAATAAAAACAATCATCATTTTTCTTATTATGTGCATCAAATTTTGATTGAGTCGTACCTCTATTCCTTGGTTGAAACTTGCCTGTTCTGTTTCTGTCCCATGGCTTGCCCTTGTATGGTTGTTTCCCTTTGGCTACTAACGCCAATTCTGAAATATGAGAGTCCATCTCAAACACCTTCATTCTTTCTTCTTCTTGTAGAAGAATCCTTGTCAATTCAGAAAAGGTAGGTGGTTGTACTCTACCTCCTAGACTTGAAATAAAGACATGATAATCTCTAATTAACCCTTTTAGTGTAATAGTTACCATGTCGAATTTGAAACTTTCTCACCAATTGCACTTAACTGTTCACATAAATCTTTAATTCTGGAAACATAGTTGGTAATATTTTCATTTGCTTCCATTTTTATGGACAGTAACTTAGTCTTCAAAAACAAAATTCTATTTGAGTTTGTAATTTCATACAAACCTTTCAATATTTCTCAGGTCTCCTTGGACATTTTACCGTCTCTAATGTGTGGAATTATACTGTCCTTGACAGACATCCGCAACAGCACTTTAGCCTTCGTTTCTCTTTTCTCCCAATCTGAACCAGCAGCCCCTGTGGGCTTAGCTTCATCTCCTTTTACAATAGCCCACACATTCCATGCTTCAAAAATCGTCAATATCTTAAATTTCCAGTCAATTTAATTATCGCCATCTAGCTTGAATGCTTCATTCAGATAATTTTCTGGGAATGAAGTTAACATTTATGCAAAAAATCTTTGAACAGCTCAAAAAATACCTGGAAATACCTTTTTAAACGAATTTTACATTCAGTAATTTAATTCAAGTGAGGCAGAGACTTAATTACTTTCACCTCAGTGATTTAATTCAGACAGCAGGCAGCGACTTCCTTTAAATTGGGCGAAATCCAATTCTTTTGCGATCTCCTTTCTGCGATCTTCCCAAGATGCTAGAAGATGCTAGGAATATGACCCAGAACCCTTCAGAACTCGGCTCTTCCAGACCAGACAACAATCAACAAAAAAACACGGCTCTCTTCTTCTTCACGCAGGAGGCTGGGCAAGCTAGCAACCACAACAACAAATATGTGCCTCAAGCTCCCATCAAACAATGATCTGCATGAAATGACGGCCCCCACGCAGCTCCACGCAGCTTCACTCAGCGATCTCTGGTCTACGTTCAGTTTATTTGGACAGCACAGGCAATAGCTCTGGTGCTTCGTTAAGCACGCAGACGAATACCCCAAATCCACACAGCGAGTACCAACAAACAATACAGCATCGATACCAAATTACAACAGCGATTATAATTTGGGGCAGTGAAATCGATGCACAGACCGCTCGTAAATTCGTAGGGACTGCTCTTCAGAATTCATCCGTACGCTCCAGCACGACTTCAGCAACGCCTCTCTCCTCTTCACGGCGTATAGCTCACGGTTAGGCAGACGGTGGCTCACTTCTCCTAAGCTCTGAGAACAAATAGTGGATCTGATAACAGCAGTAGAGAACACGACACGGAGAGTCCAGGTTTATTAACTAATCATATAATTAGCATTTCTCCATTAATATCTAACAGAACAAATATTATAACGTGTTAATAGCTATTTGAATTCAATATCAAAACCCATTCAAATGGAAGGCAAAAGTGGTAATATATAAGTACCTGAGATACCAAATCATTGAAACTGCTTTCTAACGATTCCCATACGAAGGCTACGTCACCCTGATCGCTTGGATCGCAAGGTGCTCGACCAAGTAACAGCAAAAGCATGAGGCCTCCGCCAACTATCTCCTCTGCCCGGGCTCGCAGAAACTGGTTGAAATCCTTCTGAAATTGAAGAGAATAAGCTTCTCCAACAGCCCGAGATCCTCCACAGGAAATTTTCCCTTGTTCCATGTCACTGAATTTTTCTCTAAAACCTCAGCAGGAACCTGATCACGATCACACGGAAACTTACTTAAGATCCCGGATTAGGATAGAACTATTCTAATAATATATGTGTTATGAAAACATACCTGGGAAAGCCATTGAAGACTGAACGATGAATGATCGAAATGGAGACTCTTGTCTGGAAATAGCCTGCCGTAGAACGAACCCGGTACTCCTGCTGCGAAATACAATCTATATACTGCTCCCCCTTCATTCTGGAGATCGGTATTTACAGAAAAAGAAGGCAAAATTCTAAAGAGTGAATTGAAATCAGAAGCAGGAAGATCGTTAAAGAATACTTGGCACTGCGGAACAGCAATGCCCGCAGATAGATATTTGGCTTTGAGGGTCTTTGTTATCATTTGGGCGGTGAAAAGAGCATTGGGGTCAGACGAACAACCAAGGTCTGCAATGCAAAATGTGTTGCAGTCCACCATCATCTTCATGGATAAAATAGCTTCGTCCAACACAGGCTCTACAATTTCTAATCCTCTCCTCTGCAATATTGAATTCAGATCAATAGTGAGACCATATATAATTGTTAAAAATCGTATTGCGATCAGCCGTGAGACGATATAAAGAATTTTGAGCATAGCTGGAGTCTCCTAGGCGGGCACTCATATGAAGTACTTTCTCCATCTTCATGTCGACTCCCATCCTCCATGCAATCACAGAACAACCCAAGAAACTACAAAGGCCGGTAGATAAACCTCACTGTTCGAGTAAGGTACAGGGCATAAGACGGCGTGGAACATAAAATTTCAGGCTTATAAATGTCACGAGTCATGACACCCTTGGAATTTACCCACAACATGGATTTTTTAAAATAGTGGATACTCACGTATTACACATCTTAGAAGGAGACATTTTCAATCACATTTAGTGATTGGCCCGGGCTGCTCGAAGCATGCCTCATCTTAGTGTAATAAGGTAAGGAGTGTGTGACTTTTATAACGAATAATTTATAATTGTGATAATTATATGGTGAAATTATAATATATGAAAATGAATATAATGCATAAAGGTGTACGATAGGATAATTATGGTAATTATGCACAAATGTGTATGTATGAATTGAAGATGAAGACAAAGACAAGTGACAAATGTGTATGTATGAATTGAAGATGAAGACAAAGACAAGTTAAGAATGATGATCTCATGAGGATCACTTGAGATATTTAGGGAGATACTCAAGAAAGATATTGGGTGAATCTCAATGGCATTGAAAACTTATTAGCAAGATTCACTACATCTAATTAATACTTGAATCTAAATCTCTCAACAATTCACAAATTTTTTATAGGTTTTTACACAAAATTATGTTAATGAATTTGTTGGGATAAAATAACATTGTTGTTTGTAATACCTTAGTCATAAATTTAGTGTCCACTTATTAAATTGTTTTACTAAACTGCAAAGTATATTACAAAATGGAACTCGGTGACAATGTAAACTGCCCAACCAAGGAGAGAAAAACTCCAACCCACCACAACCACCCAATCTAAACACTCAAATTGATGAGGGGTTGGATACATTAAGAACACTTGTAGATCAGTTAAGGGGTACCATAGAACCAAGCAGAGTGTCATTGGCTACTTCTTTGGGCGTCATTGTGAGGTCCATTGCAAGTGCCCAAGGAGAATTGACTTCTATTTCTGAGTATAGGGAAAGAATGTTTGAGTACTACAACACTGGATTGGATAGAAACCAAGTCAGAGACTTGAGTATTTCAAAACAAGAACTATTGTCTATTTTTAGAGATCCTCGAAATAGACAAGAACTACCTTTGACCAAAAAATGCATTTGTATTGACTGGTGTATCCATCCACAGAGTAGTCAAAATTAGATGGATAGGTGGTATGTGGTTTTTGATAAACCTCCCTGCAATAGCAAGGAGGTTCCCTTATACTTTTTGAGAAAATTAAGGGCAAAATTTATTTTGGGTCACCATGTCAACTAATTTGACACGGGTGAGTTCCAGGGGGTGGGTCAAGGATCCGTACAGGATCGAGAGAATGCCAAGCACAATCCCATATTAGGTCCCAATCCCACCAAGCGAAGGCCTGACCCCCCTGCCCAACATCCTCCTATTGCAGAGAGCTTGCAGCAGGTACAATGATCTATTTCATCATTTTGACCCGGAGCCTAGTGCAACATGGCATCTTTGTTGGATTGTCTTGGTAGGAGGTGACTACCGATGACATTGATAGAGGGGTCATAGCTTCACGCCACACAATAAAGTTTAGTGAGGAGAGGGAACATGGACATAACAGTCTTCCATGTGAAACTCACAGATGCTCGAGCTGCGACCAGATCTGTAATGGGCCTATGGAGGCAAGTGGACAACATATCTTCATGGAGGAGTGTTATAGATTTATTTTCCACCTAATCATTAGGTCATTATCACCTAAAGATCACCTAATCACTAGGTCATTATCCCCTAGAAACCCCTTATTTTAACCCTTAAAACCTACCACTTCTTCCTTGAGTTTCCAACCAAATTCAAACTCGATCACCTTTTTCCTTCATTGAGGGGGAACCAAAAATATTTACTCCCTCCTTTTGGCCTTCCAAGGAGATACCGGTCACTCTGTCTATGTGTTTAGGGAGAAACCAAGTCTAGAAGCTCCTATTTTTTGATTTGGTTTCGATGGATAAGACCTCACAGTGATTTATCGGGGTTTAGCCTCGAGAAGGCTTCCATTATGAGCTCGAGAATATTATCATAATAACTATATGGCCTTATCCCTAAATCCCTATAAGAACCAAGCCATTTCCCATGGAAAAAGAAGGAGGAAAGAGATAGCAAAGTTACTCTGGTGATTTGGTTGCAAGACTTGGGCAAGGAGCTTGGAAGGAGGCCATCTCTCCAGTCTACATCTGTAAGTTGTAAAACTGCTTCTTTGATTAATATATAGAAGACGTACTGGATTTTTTTCTCTATTCAATTGTTCATACAAGTTTATGTATTCATTGGTAGAGAATTAATATAATTATGTGGTATGATATACTATTAGATCTGTTGTTAATCCATGCATGATTGTTTTGATCTTTGGGATTTTTTCGTCTTCTTTGGTTGCTTTCATGTATGAATCGGATCTAGGAACATCCTTAGTTTATGTCTCTATTCTCATCTTAGGCACTAGTAGAACCTAAGGGAGTTGAACTCCTCCAGGGTACAAAATTCCTACAACAGATTGGCGACCATACTGGGGAACTTTTTCTCCATGTATTAATCCCCTTAGATTGTTGAAGTGTTGAATCTTCTTTCTAGAGATATATGCCATTTTAAGTGCTCTTGTTCCATCCCAATCATTTCATCACTCTTTTCTGAGTTTAGTTGAAGAAACTCATATCCCAAATCTGTCATATTTCATCCAGATCCACCCTTTTTCATTTTCCAGGTTCGGTCACCCTTTCCCTATTTAAATAGAGTGACCAAACTCCTTTGGTCGTACCTTTTTCTCTATAAGGGAGAGACCAACTATCCTCTTAGGTTAACCAAGAGCGACCAAACCTTCTGGTTTCCCTTTATCCCTTCACAAGGAGCGACTGATCTCTTTGTCTTCCTTTTCAGGAAGCGACCATTATCCTGAGACCCCTTTTTGAAGAGTTATCCTTCAAAATACTCAATCAGATCTATTTTTTGTGGCCCTCTTCAACACTTCTTGTCCACCTTGGATCTGCCTTAGATTCCTTGCTGTGAATTTTACAATTTTTTTGTGAATTTTTTCGCAAATTTTACTCTCTTTCTGTATGCCACTCATTTGTCATCTTATTGAAATTATTGTTGTATTGGTATGACCAGAAATATATGTCTTGACCTCCTCAAGTAGTCTACAAATCCTTGGCATCTTCCTGAGAGATTGTTTGGAGAAATTTCTCTTTGATTGTTTTCCCACTCTTGCTTTGATTGCTTTGAGTGTTGATTGTTTTTCCATCATTTAGAATATTTTTTTCCATTTTGAAGCCTTGCGTTTTGCGTGTTTCAATTTGGAATCTTATTTTTCTTCCTTCTTATCTCCTTTTCAGTGCATTACACATTGTAGATTGAAAGAAAAGAAATCGAATGAATTCCTTTCAAAATGCATTTACTTGAAAAGAAAAAGAGAAAACATAAAATTCTATTAGAGTGCTTTTAAAAGTTGCTTAGGAACGTTGTTTACTTTCAGATTGCAAAAACTTCATTTCATCATTTGGAATTTTTGTCCATTTCATTGAAAAGAAAATTAAGGTTGCATGTTGTTGAGTGCTTAGTTGTCATTATAAACGAGTAAAGAACTACCCTCTCTACTTTAGCTAGCTTTCATCGAAAAGGAATTATTGCATTGCATCATTCTCTGCACTTTTTTGGAGTCGAGTACTTTACACATCATCAATTTCACTACCGCACCCTTGAGTAAACCAACAACCATAAAATCAAGTGCTTAATAAAATTGATTTAACAACTTTTCTTTTTAGGGCCCGTACATCAATAGTAGATCAGGATAGAGCTTTGGAATAGGCTGTGAGGTGAATTCTCCAAAGCAACTAAAATCAACTTAGAATCTTGTGATAGGGAGAGAAAATCCAATTTTTGTATAAGCATAGTCAGGACCCCCCTCTCACACAGGGGATAAACAAGAGGTCATGTGTGGGAGAGAAGCAGATATTACCCCTCCAAGGATTAACCAAACGTAGTGGAATGTTAGTATATTGGGGGTTCTTCTTGAGAATCGATTATTTTCATTTGGTCTCAATATTTCGTGAAACTCAAATCTGTTCAGGGTCCTCTAGAGATTTTTCATCCATCCGACACCTCTTCTGACCTCACACTTTAGGGTTCATTTGTTATAGATTTATTTTCCACCTAATCATTAGGTAATTATCACCTAAATATCACATAATCACTAGGTCATTATCCTCTAGAAACCTCTTATTTTGACCCTTAAAACCTACCACTTTTTCCCTGAATTTCGAGAGAAATTCCAACTCAGTCACCTTTTTCTTTCATTGAGGGGGAAACCAAAAGGGATGGTCTCTCCTTTTGGCCTACCAAGGAGCGACCAGACACTCTGTCCATGTGTCTATGGAGCGACCAATCACTCTATCCATGTGTCTATGGAGCGACCAAGTCTATAAGATCCTATTTTTGGATTTGATTTCGATGGATAAAACCTCCCATTCATTTCTCGGGGTTTATCCTCAAGAAGGTTTCCAATATGAGCTCAATAATATTATTCTAATAACTATATGGCCGTATCCATAAATACCTATAAGAACCAAGCCATTTCCCATGGAAAATGGAGGAAATAGATAGCAAAGTTACTCTAGTGATTTGGTTGCAAGACTTGGGCAAGGAGCTTGGAAGAAGGCCATCTCTTCAGTCTACATCTGTAAGTTGTAATATTGCTTCTTTGATTAATAGAAGACATACTAGATGTTTCCCTCTATTCAATTGTTCATACAAGTTTATGTATTCATTGGTAGAGAATTAGTATAATTATGTGTTATGATGTACTATTAGATTTGTTGTTAATCCATGCTTGATTGCTTTGATATTTGGGAGGTTTTCGTCTTCTTTGGTTGTTTTCATCTATGAATCAGATCTAGGAACAACCTTAGTGTATGTCTCTATTTATGTCTTAGGCGTTGGTAGAACCTAAAGCAGCTCATCTCCTACAGGGTACAAAATCCCTACAACAAGGAGGTTAGTATCTTAACCATGACTATGTTCTTAATTATTATATATTTGTTTTGTATTCTATGTATTCATATCAATATTTTATTGTATGTTGTTTTACAATTGTTACATCCATGTAGTAGACCCTCTACGCCCATGGATGGATCAGTGCCTATCTCCACCATTGATGCAACAGTATAGGAAATCTGTTCATTGGGAATAACCCATACATAGGTATGTGTCACATTTGATAAATTCACCATAGTCATTTCTTTATTTTATGACATCCTCAAATTTTTAATGTTCTTGTGTTTCTACAGGATGTGCGAGAAAGCGATGTCGACAAATTTCCATCTAGGATGGAAAAGTCACCTGCATCATAGGTATCATGTGTAGATTTAATTATCATTTAAATCTAAAATTTGGTGTGTTTATGTTTTTGAATTTTACTATTTGGTACTAATAGTTCAATATTATTAATATGTATGCAGGTTGCAGACATATTTTCTAGTTGCAGTACTACCGCACTCCCTGGGCACCTGGGCTCTACTTCTGGGTTAGCTTATTCCAAACCAAGGGAGTTCACATCACTGGTACAGCCTGTGGGGGTCCATCGTTTCCCATCCTTAGCATCTATCTTTTTCTGTGCATCACCATTGGATTCACCCACAGTCCACCCATCCACACCACCTTTTCCATCGCATCCATCCACATTGGATGCACCCATATGCCACCCACCCCCACCACCATTTCCATTAGCCCCATCCACTGAAGCTACCACAATAGAGGTTGCCTCAGAGAAGGTTGTACAACCAAATTATCCACCTGCCAATGACTCTCCATCGAGGCCTGAGATATTCACAGTAAGATAATGTGTTGATGATATTTTTTATTTATCATTAATTTCATTTTACGCATATTTGTTTAATTTTTTGTATTTTATCCTTGTAATTGACGCAGGGTGGCATCGCTGAGATATTGGAGTCACAGAGGAGGGTAACACCCTCATGATTATCAGTAGAATATGCGGTGAGTTGTATTATGTTAAATTACAAAGTATCATTTTGTATGTATTTTAATTCATTTAGGAAAAAAAATTATAACAATGTTTTTTCTTTGTGCAGTCTCTAGAGCGATGAAGCATGCCCAAGCCCAGAACCACTCGAGGTGCTTCCTCAAGAAAGAGAAGAAAAATAGATTTTTAGGATGTTCTTGAGGGTGTCAGTGGTCAATGATTGACCAATTACTGTCATTATGCATATAGGCCACCATATGGTTGTTTTCCATGTTAGGGCACTTGTTGTCGTTTTGTATATAGGACATGAGCTGCTATTTTGTAAAAAATGTACAATTTAGATGATGTTGAATACACACACACACACACACACACATACATTTCATGGCACGTGTTTTATGTTCATCTCATTGTTTATGCATTTTATGTTGATGAATTTATGAATTTTATGTGTATGAATGTATGAATGAATGAATGAAAAATAAACTCAATTTCATGAGCCATAAATATATTAATTTTCTATATATAGTATTGGTTACTTGACTTAAAGACTCCAAAACTAGTAAAATTTAACAAAATATTTAATTAGTAGTATACACTAAAGAAATTTTGAGGAAGCAAATATGACTTACCTAAATTGTGTTGACAATCATACTAAAGGCATGAAATACTTGCACATACATGTAGTGCATTGTTGACCAAAATGTAGTCACCTATATGTTCCCGCTCCTGGAATAATAAAAAAATGATATTGGAATATGGATATTTTTGAACTATTATATGTTCATTGCATGTCCCACGGTATCAGATTCACCATGCATTTAGTGGAACCAAAATCCGAGTCTCCATGACCAATATACGCATACTTCTATCCAGAAGTCCAATGGAGGTATTACAAGAAGAAAAATGAAAAATGTTCTAAGTGACATGTTCTTTCGTCTCCTTTCCCCTCACCTCTACTTGTTCTCTCATTTTATAGTTAGTCATTTTTCCCATTGTCTCATTATTTTTATATTCCCCTTACCATTTTCCATGCTTAACCATTTTTCCTTATTCTTTTCCACATTCACATTCATTTCCCTTTTCCTTCATTTTCCCATTTCTTTTTATTTTCCTTTCCATTTTCATTATCCCATTTTTCCATTTCTTTTATTTTCCCTTTTTTATTTTCCCAAATTTCACGTAATTCCTTTTATTTCCCAAACATTTATTTTCATTTTCCATATTTTCCATATTTCACTTGATCCATTATATACTTTCTAGACTTAGTCTTATTTACTATGGCTTACGACAGGTTGGCGGGTTGGTGTTATTTCTCAAACATACTCCTGTAACCTCACAATGCACTTTGACTTCCTCCACCTTCATAATGCATACAACTCTTTTTACTACTCTTTACTATGTAACTTCTCCAACACTTAGCCAAATATATATGAGTTACCGCGGATTCACTGGTTCCCGGGTTGGTGCGGGTTGGTGATATTTATTTCATATGTTATATGTCTGACCGATTCTCAGTATTTAGAATATTTTACAACTATTTACATCTACTCTCCATTTCACCTACACTTAGAATTTTTCACACTCATTCCTTACTATGTATTACCACGGGTCTGCGGTGATTTCCTCGCCTACCACTGCATTCACTTAAACCTACGAACCCACCATATTATTTTAATAATATTTTTCCTATACATAGTTTTATGAGTAACATCTCCAAGTGACACATGACACTTTATTAACCAATGAGATATATCCACATGGAAGTTAAATGGATGGTGCCACATGGAAACTAATTAATGGAGACACATGGCATGATACAAAAAAGTGACACATGGCGTGATTTTATTGGATGCCATCTAGAATTTGTTTTTGGCAGATGTTGGCCTACCGAGTGATGGCATATGGAACAATTTGGTTGGGTGAATCATCATTGTTGACTAGGTAGATTGGTGGTTGACTGGGCATGCAAAATTATTATTATATTCAACAATTTTCCAAGGGTCGAATCCTCCAAGCTCCATAATCTCCTCTCTTCTTTATTACTTGTCAAGTGTATGTTCACTTAACATTATATACCACTAAGACTCTATTATTATCATACATTTAGAATAATAATAAAGAATAAAAGTCGAGATTCAACAAAGGAGGTCGAAATTAAATCAAGGGCCCACATTTACCCATCAAACTTGATCGATGGTGGTTGAGTCACAATATTGCAGAGGCTATATCTTGAGCTCCCAACCTCCGTTTGCAGCAAAATTATACCATTGGAAAGGTATTTTGATGTAGAAGATGATGGGAAAGGTCTTGAGAGATGAAAGTTTCCAAAATTTTCCGAAAATATAAACTATCACTTAGTAACATTTGTATGCCTAGCTGATAAATCTTCTCAACACCTCAATTTCACAAGGTCATATCTTGAGATCCAAGAGTCGGATTTGGACAAACCTTATATCGTTGGAAATATAAGACGATGGATATCACATATAAATTGGTTTAAATGGCTGAAATGTTATATATCCTATCCAAAAAATTAAATTACAGTCCTCCTCTTTTAAAAAGAAATTAATTAAAATTTTGAAATAAAAGTTTATTTTAAAAACATTTATAAAAAAGGGAAAAGACCCATTTGGAATATGCTTATATTAATGATGTGAGTTAATTAATGAGGTATTAATTAAAGAGAATGTTTCAAGAAGAAACTTGTATGGGAATTTCTAGAAGGGAGAAGCCCTAACTACTCAAGTAGTTAGAAAATATCATCTTAGAAAGAGAAGAGAGGCTTCGTAGAAGGTTCCTAAGAATAAGAACTATGAAGGGCAGAATATCAGAGCAAGAAGAAAGCAAAATCATGAATGTATAGCCAAGTTTCTGATCAAAGGAAAGAAATCTCCATCTTCTCCACTCTTTTTCTTCTTCTACACCATTTCTCATAACTTTATGCTTGAATCTCTGAGTTGAGAACAAGGTTGAGTTCTTCAATGTTCTTCTTGTATTCTTCTACATACTTTTCTTTGAGAAGCACTCAAGAAACACTCAAGAAATCAACCTTATGTTCAATTCAAAAATATTAACAAGCACTCTGAGAAGCACTCAAAATATGTTTAGTTCTTATTGTATTATTCTATAGATTTTTTTTTGAGAAGCACTCAAGAAACACACAATATTACAAGAGAAACACTCAATAGCTCAACCTTATATTCAGTTCAAAAATATGAACAAAACGCCTTGAGAAAGTGGTGTAGAAGAAGAAGAAGAATGGAGAATATGGAAATCTTTGTTTGTTTATTAGAATCTTGGTTGCATTTGATGGTTGGACCCTTCTATTCTGATCTTTTTCTCTAATAATGCAACCTTCTCTAACCCTTTCATGAAGCCCTTTGCTTCTTTTTTAAACCAGTTCTTCTAACTTCTTGAGTAGTTAGGGATTTCTCTTTATTGGGATAATCAATTTAATTAATGACTTAATAATTTATAATTAATGAATTTTTTGTTGGATTACTGAGAGGGGGGCTGAATCAGTAATAGCGTAATTATAATCCTTTTTCTTCAAATGTTATATCAATGTAGAATTATTATCCAATAATGAGCAGTAAGAAATAAACAATCAAATGCATACACAGTACACCAGTGTTTTACGTGGAAACCCAAATTGGGATAAAACCACGAAATGATTTTTCTTATATGTCTTGAAGAATTACATTCATTAGAAGCACCAAATTCCTTTGTTTTCTAGCTGCAACTGGAAGGAGGCTCCAACCCCCTAGCTTCTCAGGCTACAACCTGAGGGAATCTCCAACTCCCCAATTCTTTGGTTACAACCAGAAGGAGGCTACAACCCCCAATGTTCTCCAGCTACAACCGGAAGGTGGCTACAACCACCTGTCCTTGCCCCGTCTTGCCACCCTGAAGTAGAAGTAGAATGATGGAACCACTGTCACACTATCACTGTGAGATAT
>SNQJ01S0003539.1:0-14926 GCA_010110895.2 Picea sitchensis | reverse complement strand
GTTCAACAAGTATCTCCAAAGACACCTAGCAAACGAGTATAGAAGAATCATCCTTCAGATCAGATTATTGGAAACAAAGATGCAGGAGTTGAGACTAGAAGAAAAATCCGTTCACCAGAACAAACACACCTAGCACTCTTATCGACAATTGAACCAAACTGTTTTGAAGAAGCCAACAAGGATGAATTTTGGAATAAGGCCATGGATGAAGAATTGGATCAAATAGAGAAAAATGACACTTTTCCAAGACCAAAGAATAAGAATGTGATCGGCACAAAATGGGTTTTCAGGAATAAATTGAATGAAGATGGACAGGTTACAAGGAACAAAGCTAGATTGGTTTGTAAAGGATATGCACAGATTGAAGGAATCGAATTTGAAGAAACATATGCCCCAGTTGCCAGAATGGAAGCAATCTGTTTGCTTTTAGCTTATGCATGCTCCAAAAATGTTAAAGTATATCAAATGGATGTAAAATCATCTTTTCTGAATGGGGAACTTGAAGAAGAAGTCTACATTGAACAACCAGAAGGATTTCAGTTTTCAGAGAACACAAACTATGTGTGTAAATTAAAGAAGGCCTTGTATGGTCTAAAACGGGGTTCTAGAGCATGGTACTCCAGACTGGATAAGTATCTGCAATAGGCAGGATTCAGAAAAGGAAGTGAAGACAACAACCTCTACATGAAGGTAAGTCAAGGTAATATTTTATTAATTGAAGTTTATGTTGATGATATTATTTTTGGTAGTGATGATGACAGGTTAAGCTAGAAATTTGCAAAAGACATGCAAAGTGAATTTGAAATGTCATTACTTGGAGAACTATCCCTCTTTCTGGGACTTCAGATACGTCAAAGAAACCAAGGAATTTTTATTTCTCAAACCAAGTATATCAGAGAAATGCTAAAGAGATTCGGAATGGAAGATTGCAAACTAGTTATCAATCCCATGCAAACCAGTTGTAAGTTTAGCAAAGATGATGATTCAAAGTCTATAGATCAGAGGAAATATAGGTCAATGATTGGCAGCCTACTATATGTGACAACATCCAGAACAGATGTAATGTAGGCAGTTGGACAGGTGGCATGATTTCAAGCAGCACCAAAGGAATCACATGTATTAGCAGTAAAGAGGATCTTCAGATATCTCAAAGGAACATAAGAGTTTGGATTATGGTATCCAAAAGGAAAAGATCTATCACTTATTGCCTATAGAGATGCAGATTGGGCAGGTTGTATTGATGACCGACGAAGCACCAGTGGAGTAGCGTTCTACTTAGGTGAGTGTTTGGTATGATGGCTAAGCAAGAAACAATCATCAGTATCTCTACCTACAACCGAGGTAGAGTATATTGTAACATCATCATGTTGTACACATGTTCTTTGGATAAAACAAACTTTGACAGATATATAGGTTGAGTATGATGAGCCCATTCCAATATATTGTGATAATACAAGTGCCATCAGTATCTCAAAAAACCCGGTGATGCACTCCAAGACTAAGTACATTCCAATCAAGTATCACTTTCTACACGAACAGGTTGCAAAAAAGAACATCAGAGTTGAGTATGTCGGCACAAAAGAACAAGTGGCAGACACATTTACAAAACCACTTCCACGAGAATCCTTTGAATATCTTCGCCAAAGACTTGGATTTATTTCTACTCCAAAAATGAATGCTCTTTGAATGCTTATCTTATATGTCTTAGATGTACACAAGGAAGCACCATAAGAGGACAGTCTGTCAAGGGGAGCAGCCCCGGATGGAAAGATACCTTTGCCATTGATGACAAAGGGGGAGAGATTTATCAGATACATAGGACAGAGGCATGGTTCCAGGAGGATCATATTTATCATATGCAGGGGACAGAGGCATGGTTTCAGAGGGAGCATGAGTGATATGATTTCAGTGTTGCATCAGAGTGTTGCCATCAATGCCAAAGGGGGAGATTGTTGATTAAGGTTGGTTGGCATTGATGTCAACCCTTGAAGAAAGACCCGTAGCACAAAGGTTTGGGTAATGGACCCAATAGTGTTTGATGTAAACATGACTCATTATTTTTTTGTCATAGTTGATAAGAACTAAATATGGATGAACTCCAAAGTGGTCCCTTTATGGTGAAAGCCCTCATGGGAAGATGCTTTGTGGAGTAAGAGAACCCATTCTTAATTGTAGAATAATGAGATGAAGGAAAGTGAATTTGTCAGGGAAAATATCCTATATGGATAGTTCTTGTCATGTCATTTCTAGTGGTATGTGGAACGTCACATAATTCCTCACGGTTAGAGAGTTATGCCCATGAGAAGTTGGAGACCCTAGGTTTGGGTAATGGAACCAAGTTTGTTTGATGGGTAATGGTATGAGTTATGATATATTTTCAGATAATACTACTCTATATGGATAGTACATGTCATGCCATTTCTTTTGGTATGTAGAATGTCACATAACTCCTCACAGTTTGAGAGTTATGGCCTTACGAAGTTGGAGGACACTCATATGTCATCTAGAAGCCCCAAAAGGTCAAAGTAATCAAAGTGGTTTAAGAGATTTTAAAAGGAAAATAATAAAGTGAAGAGATGAGTGTATTATAATTCAAATTGAATACAAAATAAAAGTGACCTAGAAGATGTTTTTAAGGAAGCTACCTGCAGAGTATAAATAAGAGGCAAGGCTCTCTCATTTGAAAAATACTTGAGAATATTGAATATATATAGGTGTTTGAGGTATAAAAATGATATCTAAGCTGAAATTCTAAGGAAAGTGAAGAAAAGAAGGCCGAAATGCAAGGAAGGATAAATTCTTTTGATGGTGCTTTCTAAGGTATGTTATTTTCGGGTCATCTCACCATTTTCGCTATAACATGTTTTCTATAATGATTCAGATCCCAAAATTTCTATGAAAGTGAGAAAACATATCCAAGTATCTGTGGTTAAAAATTCATCTTGTGGGTCGTTGTATTTTGGGAGTTACACTCTGTGGAAAATAGGGTTTGTGGCCACTCCTGAAACTAGTCAAAATCAGGTGTTTTGGGTAAAAACGTCATAACTTCTTCATAATAGATAAAAATTTAGTGAGACCAATTGTGGTGGTTAGGGTATAGTCTGTAGTGTTCTTTGTAATAGTTTCAGATCAATTCATCAAATATTTTGTGCGGGGCACACTTTACAAGGTCGCTCTCTAGAATAAGCCAGAATTCAGCAAGGTATGCCTTTTTTTCTATAACTCATTTTCTGAGAGGTTCCAAGTAGTGCCACTTGGATGAATTTCATAAAACGCACTGAAAAACATTGTGTATCAATTTCAGATATTTATACATTACAAGTTCAAAGTTATGATTACTTCAAGTTAGGGTTGTTGACTAATCCAAAACTAGGCATGTGAGACTAAAGAAAAGTTTGATGAAAATGCTGGTCTCTTGTTTTTAAAGTTAAGGAAGGTTTGTAGGAATGTGATCATATACACCAGGTCTATTACAGAGCTACAAATCATATTTGGATGATGAAATTGATGAGATCTTTTGGTTGAGGTACATGTTGAATACATGGTTGAGACAAGTAGTTGATGAGTTGGTGCACATACATGAGGTGTGTAGTTGATTATGTTTGTACATATTGATGAGTCATAGTTGATGAGTAGTTGACACATGATTGGTACATACTTGGTACATGATTGGATGCACTTGTTTTTGGTACAGGTTGATTACAGGTTGGTGCATGGTTGATGCACTTGTTTTTGGTACAGGTTGATTACAGTTTGGTGCATGGTTGATGCACTTGTTTATGGTACAGGTTGAGGTACAAGTTGATGCATGGTCTATATTTATTGGTACACGTTTACAACAGTATATCTCATAGTGATAGTGTGACAGTGGTTCCATCATTCTACTTCTACTTCATTGTGGCAAGACGGGGCAAGGATATGTGGTTGTAGCCACCTTCCGGTTGTAGCCGGAGAACATTGGGGGTTGTAGCATCCTTCTGGTTGTAGCCAGAGATTTGGGGAGTTGGAGCTTCCCTCAGGTTGTAGCCTGAGAAACGAGGGGGTTGGAGCCTCCTTCCAATTGCAGCTGGAAAACAAAGGAAGTTGGTGCTTCCAATGAATGTAATTCTTCAAGACATATAAGAAAAAGAGTTTCATGGTTTTCTCCCGATTTGGGTTTCCACATAAAACACTAGTGTATTGTGTATGTGTGTGATTGTTTATTTATTACTACTCATTATTGGATAATAATTATACATTGATATAACATTTTAAGAAAAAGGATTATAATTATGTTATTACTTATTCACCCCCCCTCTCAGTAATCCAACAGGAATACACGCAGTTGCGAATCTGGGTACCAGAATAGGCACGATGCATACAATATCGAAATAGCGCATGACTGGGTACTGGAATGGATTTGGTACCGGATTTCATGATGACCAGTGGTACCGGAATGGTGCGAGTACTGGATTAGATTCTCACAAGTCAAATCGTTAGGATCATACAAATAAAACACTTTAATCGAATTATTTCAAGAAAGTTAAACAAAGCATGCTTTAAATCATCAATTACCTCTTGTGAACATGAACAAAATCATTAGGTATGTGTTTGAGAGGAAATAGTCAAGTATAGGCTTAGGACATAGGAAAAAAGGCTTAGATACAAGGTAATATAGGGCATTATATATTTCAAAATAGAGACTCATCATTTCCCCCATGTTGAAGGTGTTGCATGTCCTCATGCAACTTTATCAAAAACTGATACCCAAACATTTCTGCAAAATTGAACCCTTCTCTGTCATTTCTATGGTTGCAGGATGTTAAAACCAGAAACTTCACTCCTCAATTCCTTCTTGATAACCCTAGTGTACTGAATCAATAATAAGACCTTGTTGAGTTTGGTAGAGACTTCTTCATGTTGTTCTTTCAATTGTGCATTCTCTGCCTTGATATGTTTGTCCAATACCTTGTATTCTTCAACTTTTTGCGTCAGCCTCTCAATCTTTGCTATCAATTTTTGTTTGTTCAGGGACTTGTCTAGGCTAGGTGTGATTGCTTCTTTAGTCACCTCCTTTTGGGCTTCTTTTTCTTTTCTCAAACAACGTCCTTTTCTTAATTTTAACAATGGTTGTAGGCTTGGACACCTGCTTCTCCTCAGTCGACTTGGTTTTTATCTTGAGGCCTTGAGTTGTAAATTATGGAGTCTGCCTCTGATGACCAACCCTTATTTATACCCTGGAAGATTGAGATGTAGGTTATGAAATTTGTTCCTTCTCCCCTCTGAGCTTCTTCTTGTTTCTTCTTGTCACCTTAGCAGCTTCTTTCAATTCACTAACCAGTTTTTGGGAAGACCCAGTAACTGTCTCAGGAACATTTTCCAATTCTTGAGAGGATTTTGGAGGGGTTTTGATATTTGCTTCATGTAAAATCTCCTATTGATCTGTCTCTCCCTTCCTTCATTTCTTACTCTGTGATAGTTGGTCTTTAGGACGCAGGATTGAGCTAGATGCTTTAGACTATGCAGACTTTTTCTTGTTCTGCATGTTGAGGTCAGGGGTCTTCTCTACTTGGATGGATGGTTCTGTAGCTTCTATTATAGTGGCTTCTGTAATTGTTAGCTTCATGTCCCCAAAATGCACACTCTCTCCATAATATTTATGGGCAAAGGCAAGAGAAATTCCCTCGTGATGGCCCTTAAAATTTTCCAGAAATGGCACCCACCCTGTTTGTTCATATTTTTCTTTGCAAGCCTGATATTCTGTTGTTTCCCTGTACAATTAAAATATGGGTTCATGCCTGTCAACCCCCATGCCAGCTTAAACAATTCTTTCGGGTGAATGAGGCACAAACAGAGGGTCAAGGGTTGAGTACCAGATAAACATCGACTGTGACAGAGTACCATACGAGAAAAATATGTGCAAAGAATACGAAGGAACGGGATGTCTGTAGATGGTGTGACAACAAAAGTAAAAAATGCTCATTTGAATGGCAGAGCCATCCAGAGGAGCATTTATAAATGGAAGTGTAGACTATAATGGTCACACCGATAATCATGATGATATGGTGAGGCAGGTCGGATCCACTAACGGCTTACGAATTCGTGGGACAATTGGCATCATACAATGTTCACAGAAGGGTGAGGTCGTTATGATCGGGACTCATGAACTTGAAATCGGCTGGGATCATTATTTCATATGGTTAGATAGGTGGTTTGAGTCATTTCATATAGTATGGTAGCGAATCATAAGTTTACGGGGTTTATTTACCGAACAGTCAAAGGGAGTATGAATTTGATCCATTAAGGAACATAGTGACGATGCACTCTCAATATTTTGGGGAATAAAGACATCGTACAGAAATGTGGTTGAGGATCTTATAAAATTTCGTGAAAAGGGGGCATGCCACGATCCGAGAGAAACCAGATGTTTCAAATTCATATTTATTTTAATTCCTTTTAATAAAATGAAAAAAAAGATGTTTAATCCGCATGTCCTAGCGTTAATATTTGAACAACAACTTGGGAATATGATGAAAGTTACCAGTCACATCAGTACCTAATCATCTGAGTACCGGATTACCTGAGTACTGGAATAGTTGTGTGTATATTTTGTAATTAGTACCGGAATAACGCAAGGTCCCTTCTTTAGTACCGGATGGAATTTGGTACCGAATAAGAAAAGAGCTGAACATTGTTTTCTGGTGCTTGAGAGATCCTTGACACAGATTCTGGTGGTAGTGATTTGTAGAAAAAACCAGTGTTCTGTGATCAGATTCGATTGCAAAACCATGTGGATGGAACAAATACCAAAACTTTAGGAATTCTGAGTTTGCAAGAAGAGCTCTGTGGCAGGGGGTATTCTGGGAATTAGATGATTAGATGTTAAGATTCATAGAACCTTCTTCTTTTGGAACCAGGGTAATCACATCCCCTGCTGGTATTTCCTCCTTATTACAAAAAAAAATCCTAACTACCACTTTTCTGTGGATTTTTATCGAGCCTAGATTGGTTAATTCTCACCCATATTTTCATTTTTAAAGAGTCTAAAAAACATAAAGGAAACTCTTCATACTATCCCGTGGATTTTTCTCAATCCCGAGCCAGTTCCCGATCACTGGTGTTTTCAATTTTAAAGAGTCTGAAAAACTTAAAGAAGACTCTATCTGGTAGTTGTCCTCCTGATTCGTCTATATGCATAGGAACACAACCAATCTTTATATATATATATATATATATATATATATATATATATATATATATATATATATATATATATATATATATTCTTATTTTATTTTTGTTAGTTATATCAAGAAAATAAAAAGAGAAACTCTATCTAATGACACACCTATGTATAGAAAATGAATTTATACAATTGAACTTACTTTGATAGGTGGGAGGAGGAACCCTCTTTTCTTACCAGTTACCATGTCCAACATTTGAAGAACATTTTGAAAAAATCTTCTCTTTCGATAGAGGCTTATGGTAAACCTTCAGTTGATGCCCGTTTACAACAAAGGAAGTGATTTTCATCAATGGTGTTGATCCTTACTGAACCATTGTCATAAAATGTGTCGATCTCATAGGGCCCTATCCATCTAGTAGACAATTGACCTTTAAAATTCTTGAATCATTTGTCATATAGGAGGCCCAATCTCTGGCTTGGAAAAGGACTTTTTTTATGTACTTGTTGTGCCATTTGGTCCTTTGGTCTTGTATCCCGGTGGTTCTTTGTAGAGCATCTGTCTTGTCTCATCAAGCTCATTTAATTGTATGGATACGTTTTTTGAGCTTCCTTTCGAGGTCCATCCCCAATTGCATTCTGATTCACGAAGGTTTTACACGAAACTCTATGGGCGGTAGTACCTTCTTCCCATACACCAACTCATAGGGTGTATGGCCTATTTTATTTCTCCAAGTTGTCCTATAAGACCATAAGGCCTCAGGAAACCTATCAAATCGGTCTTTGTGATGTAGATGAACAGTCTTAGTGAGGATGTAACTCTATCGCACGGTGTGAGCCGATTCTACATGGCCATTGGCTTGGGGATGATAGAGTGGAGACTTTTTGTGTATGATCCTGTATTTTTTAGTAAGATCCTTGAACAAATTTGAGGTGAATTGTGTCCCTTGGTGAGTGACTATTTCGAGGTGCCGAAATGAGTGAAAATTTCCTCAAAGAAAGTCTACAACAGATTGTTCATTGGCTGAATATAGAGCCTTGTCTTCTACCCATTTTGTTACATAATCCGTGCAAAATAGGATGTGCACATGGGACATGGGATTGATTGGTCCTACAAGGTATAAGGCCCATTTTTCAAAGGGGTTGATCACTACTTGGGCTTGGGTGGCATTTCATTGACCTCATGGTTTCCCCATTCTTTGGCAATCATCACTTGGTGGCCATGTATTTCTTTGCATCTTTGAAGATGGTTGGCCAATAATAGCTAGACTGTAGAATGTTGTTGTCCTTTTGTCGGAAAAATGGCCACGACAAGGGCCATCATGACAAACTCGAAGATATCACTGCATCTTGTCCTCGAACATCTTGATTACCATCGGGGTCGGTTAGTATAAGTAATCCTCATCCCACATATAATTGGCACTTACACGAATAATTCTTTGTTTTTCTCACGGATGACATATTTTTGAGGCATATTTCTAGTTACAAGATAATTGGCTCTGATACGGATACCAAAGGGTGTAGTAGAAATGGAAAATAAATTCTCATCAGGAAAACTATCATCTTGAATTGTCCTTTGTATGAATAAGTCTGAACAAAATCAACAACAAATTATCTCTTCGGGGCCTATCAGTAGTGATATTGAATTCTTGTAATAACAATCATCTAGTCCTCCGACATTTTGTAATAGGTTTATTCATTAAAAATCTGATAGGTGAATTAGATTATTGCAAAAAAACTTCGTATCCTTTTATATAGTGTCTAATTTGTTGATGGCATGTACTATTGATAAAATTCTTTTTAAACGGCTTGATTAATGTAGTTTTCTTCAGTAGGTGAGAGATTCTTGCTAATGAATTATATAGCATAAGGAATCTTCCCTTCCCTTTGTCCTAAGACAACTCCCAAATAGGTATCTGAGGCATCTATGCAAATATGGAAAGGAAGAGACCAATTTGGTCCTCTCAAAACAAGGAGCACTTGACAACTTTGTCTTTAAGATTTAAAAGGAGATTTGGCATTGTTCATTCCAGCAAAATTTAGCATCTTTTGTCAACAGTTTGAATAGGAGGAAGCTAGGTTTTTAAAGTTTTGAATAAACCTCCTATAGTAACCAACATGCCCTAAGAAACTTCTGATTTCCTTTTGTGAGCTATGGATCTTGATTTGGGAAATAATATTAATCTTGGCAGGGTCTACTCTTATCCTAGTACTAGAGATATGGTGACCTAGAACAATTCCTTCGATGACAATCATTCTAGATTTTTCATGATTGAGTGACAGGTTGGTCTCTCTACACCTAACCGGTACTTTCTCCAAATTATCCAATGCATATTGGAAATCATCCCCATACTGTGAAGTCATCCACGTAGACTTCCACACAATCATTGGTTAAATCGGAAAAAATAGCCAAGACAACTCTTTGAAAGGTGGAAGGGGAATTACACAAACCCAAAGGAAGAACCCTATAGGCATAGGTCCCAGGGACAAGTAAATGTGGTCTTATCATGATCTTGGTGAAATTTGGATTTGTTTGTAACCACTAAACCCATCCAAGAAAGAAAAATACCTCTTCTCATACAAAGTGTCCACAAGACCTGATCTATGACAGGCAAGGGAAAGTAGTCTCTATATGTGGCCTTGTTTAATTCACCGAAGGATCCACACAAATCCCTCCATTTCCCGTTTTTCTTGGGTACAATAACTAATGGGGAGACCCACTTGCTATCGGATATAGGATATATGAAGTTAACATCTAACAACTTCTATAGTTCTTCTTTCACTATATCCTTCAATTTTGGATTCATTCTTATTTGGGGCTACCTAACAGGTCTAATCTGATTGTTAGTGTAAATATGATACATACAGGTGTACAGGTGGATCCCTTTCATGTCATAGTAATCCCATGCAAAAGAATCAGATTGCCCTTGAATCATTTGTATCAATTTTGTTGTTGATCTGTTTCTAGGTTAGCATTGATATATAAGGACTTCACGGGACTAATTTCAATAGCTTGAACAACTGACTCTTTCCCTTCATCTATCGTGAAACAATGGCTGTGTAGAAGTGGTGGTGCAAGTTCTTGAAATTTAGGGCTAAAATGTGTGTGTGTAGTTAGGGAAAGATTGTGGATATTCAATGCATTCTGAATTAGCCAAAAAATAGATTTAAGATTTGTTCTTCAATTTGATCTATTGCCTCCTTTTATTTGTTCAAGGAGTGTCAACAAAGGGCTAGAATGCAGTCCTCCTCCCATAAGGATTCTCTAGCGGAGAGGAACTTCAATGGCCGGTTGAGCATGGGGAAAAGGATAAGTTTTTTACTTTGAGTGCCATTGGAAATTGTTATCTCTCTAGATTGACAACTAATGAATGCATCGGCAATGGCCAACCAAGGTCATTAGAGTACTCTTTGGATGTCTGGTTTGGGATTTGGGATAGTGTAAAGAAATCCATAGGGTATTATTCCCAAGAGGCCAAGGTAACTATTATATCATCTAAACTTCCCTCTTGGGGTGATGGCGGTTACAATGCATAAGAGTTCGATAGAAGTTTTGTTGATGTAGACAATCTAGTTCTTGATGTTCATAGTTTTTATTGACATCACATTTATTGCTTCCCTTAGATCAATCAGTGTGTTAGGTAAGGTGACACCATTAATTTCTATGGTTACTGCTTGGGTTCACTGGATCACTATACTTAGATGGCATTTCTATTATAAATTCGGATAACCGCCCTACCACGTATATTGGGAGGCTCCTTCCTCTTCCTCCACGGATTTCTAATGCAAAGGTCCCTTACAATTTTAGCATAGATAGGTATGTCCTTGATGTCCTATAGTAGTGGGATCTTCACAAATATATTTCTAAGTTCAGTCTCCAGATCATGCCCTAGAGGTACCTCATATTCTTCACAAGAAACCTTTCTGGATAAGGAGGATTTATCTTAGAGGTATTACATTTGCAAGGGAGTTGGAGAAGGAGTTTCTTGTTGTACATGGGTGTTTCTTCTTTCTTTTATTGGATCTCTTTGAACTATTTGGACATCTATTTGTTCTTCTTCTTGATTTGTAAGGTTATCTACTGTTTCGTCTTGGATAACCCTGATGGGATTTGTTTTGTTTACAACCCTTCTCGATCTTAATTCAATTCCATTAAATGGGCTGGAATTATTACATAAGTGGGGAAGGTTTGTGCTTCAAGGTTTTACCTGAGGTTATTAATGTGATGTTATTTGAGTTATGGGTTATTAGGAATGGGGTAGGTCTCGGATGATTTTGGAATAGTTGAAACTTGCATTTGTTGTTGCATATTTGGATTTATAGGTAGTGCAAATTGTTGCTTTCATAGCGTGGAAGGAGGTGGAAGAAGAAGCGGGGAGGATTAAATCACGGGAGCGGTTAGGAAACATTTGAAGAAGGTATTGTGGGTAGAATTAGAATTGTTGTTTGGAGGAACATTACCATATCTGGTCCTCCAACCTTCTTGCCAAGGTTGAGTTTATGGCTGTTGTGGCGACCATTGAGGATAAGCTATGGGAGGTACCCATTGTTGTTATGAATATTGTGTAGTTGGAGTGCACCAAACATGTTGGGGTTTTGTTGTCTCCGTGGTCTCTTAGGGGGGGTAGGATTTTTTAGGTTCTCCTCCTCCCTTAAATATGGCCTTAAGCCCCAATAAAGAAGGGCACTCGTTAGTAGGATCATCCTCTATACAGAGACCACATATTTCAATAACATTAAGGGGGGGAATTCCTTTTCAGGGTGATTTTTCCTACACCAATGACAAAAAATTGCTAATGCAACTTTTCTTCCTCTTAATTTTTTCTTTAATTTTATAATTATAATTGAGGCCCGTGGTGTTGAGGATGTCTGTTTTGAAGTTTCCTAATAGGTTCCCTAGTTCAATCCCAGTGACACCTCTGGATGTGGGTTTAACAATTCTATGTATAGGATCTCTTACACTTTTCCCAGTTTTAGCTTATTTGCGGCATTATCTTTTACAATACTTTGCAATGTTTGCAAATGGATTTTGTTACACATCCCAAGAACTAATGAGGTTTAGAAACTCAATGTAATCATCCCTCACACCCATTTAGAAATATAGTCCTAACTGCAGTTGTGTCTAAGGCAAATTGCTTAGTCTTTTTGTAGTTGTATAGGAACCTCTCTAAGTAATCTTCCAAGCTCTCTTCTTTAGATTGTTGCATTTTGAATATATCATTCTTGGCATCCCTAGGTGCATTGTCCAATCCTAGTATTTCTGGAGGAAGGTCTCCTTCTTACCATCCCAAGACAAAATGGTGTGTTCTCTAGGCTCATGAACCACCTAAGTGCTGAATCTTTTAGCGTGGTAGGCTTGATTTAGTTTTTGTGCACTATAATTGTAATTATAACTCCTACATAGTATGTCAAATTCAAGTAAAAATGAGTCAGGGTCTTCTATTGACATACCATGGAAATGAGGTAGTGAAGACAATGGAATGTTATTCATAGAGACGTCTTGAGCAACATCTAGTATGGGGAATCCAAATTTCTATGTTTCATTAGCTATGTTTCATTGGCTATGTTTCCCTCTTCTTCTTCCATA
This sequence comes from Picea sitchensis, assembly GCA_010110895.2. Classification (NCBI taxonomy): domain Eukaryota; kingdom Viridiplantae; phylum Streptophyta; class Pinopsida; order Pinales; family Pinaceae; genus Picea; species Picea sitchensis. The sequence goes on along the minus strand of SNQJ01S0003539.1, from coordinate 2,177 downwards.
TCTCCAAACAACTTGTAGGGAGGTGGTGATGCTTCTCCACTGAGTGATTGTTTGAACACTATATTATGTGGTATTTATAGCTATTGCAAGGTTTTTTGTGGCTTCCCAACAACAGATTTAGCTTCCTCTATTACTACCTCTATTTCCTTTCCAGCTTCTCCCTTTTGATGGGGTGCATGATGCTTCCTCTTTTCTTGTTTTATTATGTTTTCAATCTGAACAATAGCTCCAGATTTAGTTCCATAGCTATTTTTTCAATTGTTTCCTTTGAGATTTCTCCTCTAAAAATTTTTCACCGCATGAATTTTAGATGAGTTAGTGTGGAGGGTTTTGTTGTTTTTTTTTAGATTTTTTTTTTTTTTTTTTTTTTATATTAATTTTAAAAAATAACTAAAAATAAAAGAAATTCCAATAAAGTAAAATAAAATGGGAGTCCTAATTATCAAGGTAGGAGGACAACGACTTTGGGCAACCCCACCAAAGTGGATCTTGAGTTCTTACCTCTCGTCTTACCATTTTCTCTCCGCCTTCAGAGTGTCCTTAAATCCAATCCAAACCTGTCAAATAATCAAAACTCAAAATGATACCTATTATTGTTTACAAATCCCCGGCAACAATACTAAAATGTTGGTGTAAAAATATGTCCAATATAGATCTTACACTCATTTAAATGTCAATCTGGGATTCATAATCAAAAGAGTTCTTACACTATATGTGCCAAAAGCAGGATAACCTACCTAAGTCTGTGCATACATAGGAAATAAAAAAAATAAAAATATATTTCTAGATTTCTAAATGCTTGAACATACCTTTGAACTTAGAGAAAGCCCGATAAATCGGCTCTTTCAAACACACAACCAATCAAAAGATTCTATCCTAGAGAAACAAGAATGGGTGTTCATATCAGGCTCATGAATTAAAATGGTGAACTTAAGAAGCTTGTTTCCTATAACAATTAAAATAGTAAATGGAAATAAACTCCAATCACTCTTAAAATGAAAAATCAATTCCAGCTTCATGTAATTCAAACAAACCAGTATAAGGAATATTCAGTATAACTGAGAGACTTTATTGCATAGAATGAAGATGAGATATAAATTATTTTGGTTCCTTGATGTACTAATTCTACTGCAATCATAAAACTAAAAATATCAATCCCACTTCGATAGTGTGACGATATTCAACATTTGAAAATGAAATATATGTTTGATCTAACACCTAATTATTCACACCAATCTAGAAACAAATAACTCAATGCTAAACTCTTGAAACAAATCGAATCACCCTATTGTAAAACACTCACTGTCACACAAAGCATACATGGAGGTTTACACCTTGGTTGGGATGATTGGGCCCTTCTTAGAGAACCAACTGAAGACCTCTTAAGAAATAACGGAGACTAAGCTTTTCACTCCTTCCTTTCGAGATTTTCCAAATAGATCTTTTGTATTAATTCAAATGGTAAATTGGATCAGTAGTTCTTTACTTCATACATAAAAATGATAGGTATTGTCTGGTTCTGATAACATACTTCTTATTCTATATTACATATACAACATTCCTTATATATAGAAGGTAAGTCGATACTATCACTATCTAATGGATAGAATTAAATAGTTTAAAAGATACTACAATTTATATCGAATCTCTAAGGAATGGACTTCATCCTTGTGACATGAAGTGCATGAGTGATTAAGTCTATCATGATCTCAAAGCCTGATTTGGGAGATTTTGTTCAACTACCTTCTCGAAATCTTCATCATGATATTGGTCCAATGGTGTGTTGGAAACAAAGGTTTTGGTACGAAATACCGATTCGCGAATCTGAGTACCAAAATGGATGCAGAGCAGACAGTACCAGAATAGCACATGACTTGGTACCATAATGGATTTGGTACCAGATTGCACGATGACTGGTGATACCGGAATAGCGCGAATATTGGATTAGCTTCTCATGAGTCAAACTGTTAGGATCATACAAGTAAAACACTTTAATCAAATTATTTCAAGAAAGTTAAACAAAACATGTTTAAATCATCAATTACCTCGTGTGAACATGAACAATATCATTAGGTATGTGTTTGAGAGGAAATAGTCAAGTATAGGCTTAGGAAATAGAAAAAAGGCTTAGATACAAGGTAAGATAGGGCATTATATATGTCAAAATAGAGACTCAA
>SNQJ01S0003538.1:105371-118724 GCA_010110895.2 Picea sitchensis | reverse complement strand
CATATATGGAAACAAGTACGAAGGCAGCGGTGATGGCGAAACTGATTCCAAGAAATACCAAAGTATGGAAAGCGTTCGGGCGAGTTACAAAAGAAAAATGGCAGAAGATATACCCAGGAGACATGAAGGGCCAATAGTCATATTGCATCTCAGTGACAAATATCAGTCGTCAATTTGTATGTCGCGGAATTTGTAAATTGACAAGCGGACCGGTGGGCTGGCTAGTTCAACATTGCACTTTCATTGTTCTATGTCCTCCAAATAGCACTCAGAGTTCCATGATATATAGATCGACAGATGGAATCGAGGGCTGGCGGGTTCAAGATTTCCATTGTTTAGGGATGGCAATTTCTATCAACTATCTAACATATCTAAAAACATTATTTTCAATACTAAATTATCAATATTACATTTTGATCTTGCAGAATTTTATTAGACGAGAAATTTTGTACAATCTGGTCGGGCAAGTTATTTAAAAGTTTTGCGACAAATGAATAATGCATAGTAGACATGTACTTTTATAGAGTATGGACATGAGATTTTGTAGAACATATGCGGATCCCTCATTCCATACTTAGGAACTTTTTCGATTGCGGTTTCTCGACCTGGCGGGCTGAAAATTGAGCCTCTATTGTTCTGTGTCCTACAAATAGCACCCACACTTCCGCGATATACAAATAGACAGGCGGACTTGCGGGTTGGTTGGTTGAATGTTGCACTTTTATTGTCCAGTAACGATTCTATATTAATTCCATATTTAGCCAGTTTTTTGGATCGGGGGCTCTCGGGCTGGTGGGAAAAAAATTAGGCCTCTATTGTTCTGCGCTCTACTAATAGCACCCACAATTCCGTGATATACAAATTCAGAAGCGAACCTGTGGTAAATTATTATTGTTAAATATTGATATTGTAGAATTTAATTAGACGAGAAAGTTTGTACAATCTGGTTGGCCGAGTGATATAAAAGTATTCAGACAAATGAGCAATACATAGTAAACATGTGCTTTTATAAAGTATGGACATGAGATTTTATAGAACATATGTGAATCCCTCATTCCATACTTGGGCATTTTTTGGATCGCGGGTTCATGGCCTGGCGGGCTGAAAATTGAGTATCTATTGTTTTGTGTCCTACAAATAGCACCTACACTTTCACGATATACAAATTGACAGGCGGACTTGCAGAGATGACTCTCTATATAAAGTATGGACATGAGATTTTATAGAGCATATGCGGATCCCTCATTCCATACTTAGGCACTTTTTGGATCACGGGTTCGCAACCTGGTGGGCTGAAAATAGAGTCTCTATTATTATGTGTCCTACAAATAGCACCCAGACTTCCGCGATATACAAATTGACAGGAGGACCTATGGCCTGCTTGTCTGAACATTGCATTTTTATTATTCTAGAACATATGCGGATCCCTCATTCCATACTTGGGCACTTTTTGGATCGCTGGTTCGCGACGTGGCAAGCTGCAAATTGAGTATCTATTGTTCTGTGTCCTACAAATAGAACCTAGACTTCCATGATATACAAATTGACAGGAGGACTTGTGGGCTGCTTCACTGAACATTGCATTTTTATTGTTCTGTAGCGATATCGTATTAATTCCATATTTAGCCACTTTTTTTTATCGAGGGCTCTCGGTATGGTTGGTTGAACATTGCACTTTCATTGTTCCGTGTCCTCCAAATAGCACTCGGATTTCCGCGATATGCACATTCACAGATGAACTCGAGGGCTGGTGGGTTCAAATTTGCCATTGTTTATGGATGGCAATCCCTATCAACTATCCAACATATAAAAAAACATTATTTTCAATACTAAATTATTAATATTACATATTGATATTGCAGAATTTAAGCAGAGGAAAAAGTTTGTCCATTTTGGTAGACCAACTAATATAAAAAAATTCGGACAAACGAGCAATACATAGTAAACATGTACTTTTATAAAGTATGGACATGAGATTTTATACAGCATATGTGCATTCCTTATTCCATACTTAGGGACTTTTTGGATCGCAGGTTCACGACCTGGCGGGCTGAAAATTGAGGTTTTATTGTTCTGTGCCCTACAAATAGCAACCAGACTTCTACGATATACAAATTGACAGGCGGACTCAGGCTGGTTGGTTGAACATTGCACTTTTATTGTCTCATAGCGATCCAGTATGAATTCCATATTTAGCCATTTTTTTTTTATCGGGGGCTCTAGGCCTGGCGGGTTGAAAATTGGGCCTCTATTGTTCCGCGCTATGAAAATACTACTCACAATTCCATGATATACAAATTGACAAGTGGACCTGTGATCTGGCTAGCTCAACATTGCAGTTTCATTGTTTCGTGTCCTCCAAATAGCACTCGGAGTTCCGCGATATACAGATTGAGAGATGGACTTGAGGGCTGGTGGGTTCAATTTTTCCATTATTTACAGATGCTAATCCCTATCAACTATCTAACATATCTAAAAACATTATTTTCAATACTAAATTATTAATAATTTAGTATAAAGTTTGTACAATCTGGTCAGGTGACTGATATAAAAGTTTTTCAACAAACGACGAATACGTAGTAAACATGTACTTTTAGAAAGTATGGACGACATTTTATAGAGCATGTGCGGATCCCTCGTTCCATACTTGGGCACTTTTTGGATAGTGGGTTCTCGGCCTAGCGGGCTGAAATTTGAGCTTCTTTTGTTCTGTGTTCTGCAAATATCATGCAGACTTCCACGATATACAAATTGACAAGCGGACTTGCGTACTCCACTTCTGGCGGGTTCAAGATTGCAATTGTTTAGGGATGCTCATCCTAAATAAACTTTATCTAAAAACATTATTTTCAAATACTAAATTATTGATATTAACTATTGATATTGTACAAGTGAATTACATTAAATTATTAAAGGATGTTAAATAGCTTATTTTTAAAAAAATGAAGCAAACAAAAGAAAGTTTTTTTTAAATTCTATCACCGCAAGCATAACAAGGACCAATTTGAATTTTAAGGCCCTCTTGTTCATATGATGGAAAAATTGCACTCTACATAGTATATATTCGTTGATTTCAAATTATTCCAAGATATTAATTTTGCCAAGTTCATCGAATAAGCAAAAATGCCAAAACAACGACCAATTTGAATTTTAAGAGCCTCTTGTTGCTATGATAGGACAGTTTCACTTTGCACACTATATGATTTCGAATTATTTCAGAATTATAATTTGAACAAGTTCATCGATCAAGTAAATCTGCTAAAGCAAGCCACATATTACATTTGTGTCACAACGCCATAGAAATTATCAGGCGGATCTGCGGACCAGCTGGCTAAAAAATTCAATTATATTGTTCTGTGTCCTCAACAGAAAATTTGGAGTTCCACGGTATACAAATTGACAGACAAAGAAGATAACCAAGAACCAACCATACTTTAAATAGGCCTCAACCAAGTTCCCATAAGGTTCCATAGAGCAAAACCCATTGACCTTTGCACCAAACAATTTGATATACAAATAAAATACGTCGTCGCATTCGTTTTCTCTTGCATCTGGTATATGTTCCCAGTAGAAAATAACTGGGAACATGTGATATATGGGGATTACAAAGATATGGGCCAAGTCCAACGAACATTCATTTGGATGTTGAACAAATGTTACAGATACAGATGAGGTATTTTTGTTTCCTGCCGAAGTTTGATACATTTTTTTTGTTTCCCCTTCTTCAGCCGATATGCAAAATTGCATTGTCCTCATTCAAGATGATTTTTTTGTGTATGCGAAGCTGTCGTAGCATGTAGACACTACTTGCCTTTTTCTGTAGATACGTTTCATATGACAACTATGCCAACTCAGGAAGCACATTTTGTAACAGAGGATGCCTAACCGTATAATGCACAGTTGTGCTGCCCACGATTCAAATAACAACATTCACGCAATGTCCATATATATATGGACATTTTTCACAGCATCGCAGACAATCAATGGTATCATCACTTATCAAAGCGGAGGCAGAAGCAGCGAAGTTGCATCTTGCACATACAGACTCAAAGGGGGTCGAGTACACATTGGATGCAACTAAAATACCTTCAACCTAGGAACGCGAGCAAAGGGATTAATACATTGAACAACATAATACACAACTACACCCAGCCCCTCCCCTTTAAAAAAAAAAAAAATTAAGCAGGCGGAGAAATTTGTTGAAGGCTATTTCTATAAGCAAAGTGAGAATGATTTTGTGGATGTATACGCACAACATTGTAGAGCTAGCTAGTTTCTTCAGATCCTCTACTATATATGATCGCAACTGTGTTACAAACGTTGCTTGGGTTGTCCAAAAGATCCTTTCTCTAACATCCCTCTTCTTTGTAATATTTTTGAACAGCGTAAGTGGAATCTGCCCTCTATGCAATTGATGTTCCATTGACGAAAACAAATCTGAATACGTATCGAACAATTATAGCTGCAACATGGAACAGTGCAATATTTGTGTAACTTATCTGACATACATGCACATGCAAAAGTAAAGGACAAAACTAAATATGAAAAGCGGTACCATTTCCTTGTCCCTATCGAACTCTCCATCCTTTATATGGAGAATGTGTTGCGAGCCAAATTTTCTCTCCAGTGTGACAGCATCCCCAATCGTTTTGATTGGGTAAATAGCAGTGCTATGTGAAAGTTGGTTGAGAGTCGAGTCCAGGAAGAAACGATATTATGAACAAACAACATGAATTTTTTCCACAATGCTTGTTTCGTTGAGAGAAATAATTTGATCGCAATCACCACAGTCATATATTGTTTTGGGAAATATATTAAAATATGTAATGGGCAATATATTAAAATATGTAATGGATATCCCATTACGTGGAAATATCTTTTCTGCATGTTTTTGGACAAGTTGTAGATGAACAGTGAGTGTCACTGTCATCGAGGCATCCTTGTTTTTTATGTCAGCACGCATAATGGATCTACTTTTGTTTTCCTTGTACAAGTAGGTGCTATAGACAACCATTATGTCCCCGAGGAACACTTGTCCAGTTTGGCGTCTATTGAAGCCCTCTATTGATAGTACTTTGGATGTCACAACTCTAGACTTGATAACATTTTTTTGAACACGAAAACTAAAGTGAATTGTAGTGTACTACAAGTACGCGCATATTTTTGATGAACTATAGAGCCAGAGTTTCCCAACCACACCTCTTAGTCTGTGGAACATGCAACATGTTTGGCGTCTCTCTTGTACTTGTTGATACTTCTTGCGAGCTGCAAACCATGTATTTCACATGACATCATCATATCATCCATGTCATAGATGAATATATAGCCCAACAAATTTGTTTAGTAAACATAGTAAGAGAAGAGCGTATGCATCTTTACCTTTAGCCTTGTCAGTCTGTCGATATCTAGGATGACTAGATGCTCATGCCTGTGTCACTAGTCCAACTTTTTCTGATGCAAGCATGTGCAGATGAACATCAGGACTAAACAAGCATATGTATTTTATATTGTCCTTTGGAAGGACCAAATAACCGTAAAAATGTATGCATCTGAATTTTTTAACTAGAGAAATGTTTAACAGTAAACATGGTGTGAGCGCGGGGCACCATGGCCAATATGTATATCGCAGACCCCTGGAAGCCAGGGGAGAAATCTTCAACCTGCCAGCTGGCACCTGCAATCGAGAAAGTGGGTAACTATGGAAAAAGTTAGAAGCACGACCACATATGTAAATCTATTAGTCCACCAACCGTCGCACGAAGGAATTTTCAGAAAGCACACTAGGCGGATGAATTAGAAAACAAAAGGGATAATAGAAAATGGAAAAAGTAGAAATAGGGAGCGCAAAAAGGCCCATTACTGCAAAGTCAACGTTTTCAATTCTAATATTATATGCCCCCACCAAGTTTGTATATTTAATTTACCAACACACTTGGTATACCTTTTAGAATATTGCACCACATAACCCTCTATTGGTGCACATAACGATTCATTTCCCTATCCAAGCAACCTGTTTTTTCCAAGGCAACAACATCGAAGATGCAATGGACACGAAGGAAAGTTAGTATGAATACACACATCTAAAAGAAAGAGAAACAACTCTATTTACCCGCCAAAGAGTCCTTCGTCCTGTGCAACCACTCTTTTTGTTTAAATGCAGCGCAAACACAACAGACATGAACCAGCTTAGTATGCAGGAAGGAATGCATGTAAGCAAGATAACTTACCATGTAGGAACGCACGCAACCAATTTAACACATATACAGACCATAAATGAAATACAAAACAACGCAATATGAAACAACAGTACAATCATGCACCTTTCTATATCATCTTCAGCCGATGCAGTCAAGACTCCCTCGTTTTCTCCAGCTACTTTGTTTGTTTGAATGTAGGAACACACAAAATTCAATGAACAGCAATGGAAGCTAGTATTCACTAGAGAACAAGAAATATGTACAGACAGTAAAACTGACTGAATGAATAGTCTAGAAAAGAAGAAACATGAACCTTTGTGCTTCTCTATCCATGGTTGTAAACACGTAGATTTTTTTTCCCTGGCCAAAATATATTACAAGGCACAAAATATCACGCAATTGCATAGCCGTAGCTAAACGATTTCTGGTTTTCCTTGGCAATTTATCTAGATATGCCCTTTAACCACGTTCTTTATCCTCTACACAGACTGTTGTGCCCACGATACAAGTTCTCAGTTTTCCGTGGAAAACCACCCAGACATGCTTCCAGACATCAAAATATAATCTTGCAGAATCTTTGTTGCACATATCACATCTCAAGCACAACAAAAATTCTATCATGTGTACACCAGTCTATGTAGAGGAGAAAGAACATGTAATGTCATATCCGCACATCTGACCATACATGGTTTATAAATGTAGCATGCATACATATGCTTTATTCCAACAAAAAAACAGCAGATATTGTAACTTCACATGTAATCCTCCAACAATTTTGCATGCAGCTATTTTCTTTCATGGCAGGACTAGAGCACCAACAAAATCTCACAGAATAACAGATATCGACCTTGGAAGACATGGAAAATAACACAACTGCAAGTCAACTCATGGGTGCAGGGGATGAACACCGTAAAGCGCCCCAAAAAAACAATAATAATCCAAAAAAAAAGAAAAAAAAAAAGCTCCAACCACCACCGTTGCACCCCAACCCTGCAAGGCTGAATCAAACAAAAGAAAACAGCAAGGACCAAAGCATCCAAAAATCATGAACAGGTCGAAATGCACCCCTAGGGCCCCAAAGCGCAAACCCCAACCAAACAAACAGAACCAGCAACCCGCGAACCAACGAACCAGCAAGAACCATCGAGCCAGTGAACAACATATGTATCTCCAACTATTACGAAACTGTAGCCCAAGCACAGAAGGAACCAGAAACATGCAAGGAACATGCGACTACAAATAATAAAACATTCTTACTTGCAAACTGCAAACACTGAACAACAAACAAGGAATACAAAATGAAACTATGGAATCGAAACTTACTCTGAAACGATGAAATGCCAAGTGAAACAACAATAAGAAGCAACTGACAAACCAGTGAAGAAGAAGCACTCACCGAACCAGTAAACAATGTATGTAGCTTCAACGATTACGAGGATGAAACATACAATGGTAGCAACTGACAAACCAACGAAGAAGAAGCACTCACCGAACCAGCAAACAATGTATGTAGCTTCAATGGAAGAACAAAGATGAAACATACAATGTTTTTCAAACTGGCGGTGGACAAACAAGACTGTGCAAATTCATTGTAACTGTATACAAAATTTCAAGGAAAAATGTACTCTGAGAAGCGTATTTACATAAACATTTAAGACTGCCAAGTCATCTAAGGACCTCGTGGTATGCAAACATTTAAGTTGTCAGGAGTGTTGGAGGACATCGCGTCATGTAAACATTTACGTTGCCATGCCTATTGAGGCATCTCGAAATAAGTGTCAATACATTTCAACAAATATACATCCGTCAAAGACGCCATAAACTTTGGAATTCTCAATCACTACAAAGCTTGGATATTAAAACATTTTAATATGCTTAGTACATATGAAAACTTGCGAATATATTCGCCTAGCAGAAAATGCTAATACAAACATTCCAACTAATGCTAGCATTAATCGACCTTCAAGAAATATATGATTAAAAAATACTGTCTACGAAAAAAAAATTGGATATGTTGTCATATGGTGCATTGGGAATAACAAAGTCAGCAATAAGACCTCCAATCTCTTATCCAATCAGATCAGTACATATATGTTGTTGTTTTTTTGTAAGTAAGAAAAATATATATTAAGTGCCTTCTAGAAGCTGAGTTTCATAGCAAAATACAAAGATGTTCATGCTGAGGGTGCATGACTGCCCCAATAGGGGGGAAACCAGCCCAGCTAACCCGAGCGACCCCATAACTTAACAGAACTATTGTTTACCAAACGAAACATAAAAGTTTACATCTAAGACTTCCATATGCTAAAGAAAAAAGTCGATAGATAAATTGTTGACCATCTGAGATATGACAGATAAGACTAACAAGCTAGACACCTGGAGAGAAGTCTGGCCACTTGGCCTGGAGATCCCCTGGCCAGGGCTCCTCCTCCACGTACGTAGGCTGATCTGCCTAGATTCTTTCACCCTCCACGTCGCCCACAGTGGCTTCGGCTTTGCTCTCTCACGCTACACCTATTGTTGCACCCGTCACTGCACCTATTGTTGCATCCGTCGATGCACCTGTCTCTGCAGCTGTCGCTTCGTTCGGCTCCTCCATTGGAACAGCCTCAGTCGGGTTAGAGGTGAGAGAGTATTGCAAAGAAGTGAGAGTCTGAAGGAAGAGGTCCACTTTGGTGTCGGTTTCTTGAAGGTGATAATTGAGGTCCCCCACTCCCTAGCGGATACCAAATACCAGGTCGTAGAGGGCCGCCAAACTATCCCAAATCTGCGCCTTGGTGAAGGAGTCACGAGGGAGAGGCCCAGCCCCACGAGATGCATTTTGAGAGTGCTCAACGCCACCCAAAAATCCCAGGGGATCGAAATCAGACACAGGGACAGAAGGATTCATCGGAGGGCTGTGAAGGTGTCGTTGGGGAGAGCTAGGCGTCCTGGGCACCATTGCCCCGCAATTGAATTGCGAAATCGTCAGGTCATGAGAAGATTCTGATAAGTGCCCAGACTGGAGACGAGGGGAAGAGCTAATGGAAGGTGAGTCGGAGGGGGAGACTGAGGGTCGTCGAGGATTCCAAGGTGAGCCCCTCCTCGGTCTTCCCCTTGGACGAGTCATGATCTAGCCAATACTGCGAGCAGAGGCGGTACCGAGCACACGATGGGGATGAAGGGTCAAGGAGTAGACAGGGCCGAGCTCGAGCCAGAGAGTTCTAGCAGGGTCACACCATTGCCACTGCAAAGCGAGCTCTGCGGGAGACCGACGATGGTGAATAACCAACATTGCAATCCAAACCATACCAAAATGCCAAACAGGAGGGACGCCTATGTTAATGCCTGCATTAATGCTCCTTCGCGTCATATTGAAGATTTAATTAATCGTCGGGGGGGTGGCATGAGCCCTTCACGTGCCCCCGTGTCCTGGTGGCCACTGCCCACTCCCACAAATCGCCGTGTAGAACGCACTACCACCCCATCCAGGGGCACATCCACCATTCTGGCTTTGCGAATACACTGTTGGAAGATAGGGTGATCCTGATCTTGGTCTGCATTGCACTGGAGGTCTGATCCCTTCCAAGTGGTACCCAGGTTGGCCAGTTCATCCGCCACCTGGTTTGCCTTTCTCCTGACGTGTACGGGAATGATAACCAGATTAGGATGCATTAGACATGCAATGATCTGGAGGCCGTGAGACAGTCTCCAGCTGAGCAAAATGTTGTCTGGATTCGCTGCATTTACTAGTCTGCGTAGCAAGCTTATGATGAGTTGAGAGTCCCCTTCGACGAGTATCTTGGTGAAATTGTAATGAATAGCCAATTGGAGTCCTTTTATCAGACCCCAGAGTTCTGTTGCATTGTTTGTAGTATGTCCAAGGGGGCCTTCTCCTATGACAAGGATGTGCCCAAAATGGTTGCAGAAGACCACTCCATAGCCAGCAGCTCCAGGATTTCCTTTAGAGGCTCCGTCAAAGTTGAGCTTGACAAAGTCCTCCGGGGGAGGGGACCAGAGGGAGGGGCTGCNAAAGGGGGGGGGGAGCTGGAGGAGGGTGGAGAAGTGTCCAGTGCCTGAGGAAGGGGAGTTCAGAGGAGGGACAGGCTAAGTCTGTGCTAGACCAAGTCCGAAGATGCAGAGTTTCCAGGATGCTGCGTCGACATTGTTGCCAGCATTGCTGCCACGGGAGAGAGAGGTTTCTGAAGAGTCTCTGGTTCCTTTCTTTCCAAGTTTGCCAAAGAATAAAGCCTGGAAGAAGTTGCCAGATGTGATTGAGGAAGGGTGAATGGAAGGCCATATCTCTCCAGTTCACAAGTGTTTCGAGGATGCTATCCCTAAGGCGGTCCGAGGTGCGCATAATGAGTGCCGCTTGGTCCCAGATTTGGGTTGTGTAAGGGCAGGTATTAAGGAGATGATTCATATTTTCTTCTGCCTCTCCACAAATTATACAGATAGAGGGTCCTACAAATCCTCTTTTCAGGAGGTTGTCCCAGGTTAGGATGCTTGAATGTGAGACCAACCAAAGGAAGAGAGTTATTTTCGGCCAATGTTTTAGATTCCAAATTTTTTTCCAGATCTTCGGAGCTGGGAGGGGGTCTGAGTGAGTTTTAATTCGGTAGGCTTCCCGCGTGCTGAAGGAGCCCTGTGTTTCGTAACCCCAACGAATAATATCTTCCCCTTCAATTTTAGGAATTTTTCGTTTGGCTAACTCTTCTTTCAAAGGTTCCAGATTGACGTGCACCTCCAGATCCATGCGTTCCCTTTCCACACGCCAGCAGCGCCAGGTGTCCTCCATGGGGTTGATCTGCCAGTAATCCGCTACCTGTGTCAGGCCTACCCACGTTGCTTGGGTGCAGATGTCACGTGCCCAATCCTCAGCTCCCAGAGCGGGCCATTGGTGCCAAGAATCCTGCCAGAAGAGGGTCGTTTCCCCATTACCTAATTCCCAGAAAGCATGTTGTGTGACCAACTATCTATTCTGCTTGGTTGTTGTCCAGATCAGGGAGCCCAGGTTATCCCCGTCCCAACAGATGAGGCTCTTCTTCGCCATGTTTGGTGCGTATTTCTTCCTCCATAGTTTAGCCCATATTTCCTTGGGGTTTTTTAGCCAACGCCACCAGATTTTGTCACTGAGAATCTTGTTCATTATAACTGGATCTCTTAATCCTAGCCCTCCTTGCTCTTTGGGCTTACAGAGCTTGTCCCAGCTGACAAGCGCTATCTTCTTCTCTTTGGTGAGTCCTTGCCAAGTAAGTTCCTTTGCATGGTTTTGATGGATGTAAGAATGAACTTTGGGGCTGCCAACGCGGAAAGGACGTAAATCAGGAGGGCTTGAAGGACGGCCTTAAGCAGAATGAGGCGACCAGGGAGGTTTAAGGCTCTGAAGGTCCAAGAGGAAAGCCTTTTGGAAAAAGAAGACAGGAGGTGTTCCTAAGAGGAATTCTTGAGGGCGTTGTCAATCAAGGGAATGTCGAGATATTTGGATGGAAGGGAGCTTCTGTTGAAACCAAGGATATCCGAGATGTGGCGCTGGACCTGAGGGGGAGTGTTAAAAAAGAAGATTAGGGACTTATCTTTGTTGCATTCCAGTCCTGAGGCTTCCGAGAAGGTTTGAAGGATATCCTAGAGAGAGTTGGCTTCTCGGACAGTGGGGCTACCCATTAAGAGGGTATCATCTACAAACTGGCTATGCGAGATAGGGGGAGAGATGTCGTGCAGGGGTAATCCTGTCAGAAGGTTGTTTTCCAGGGCTGCATGAATGGACCGATTGAGACCTTCGGCCATGATTATGAAAAGGAAATGGGACAGGGSGTCTCCCTGTCTAATCCCTCTTGAGGGGGAGAAGGGTTTCGAGGGGACACCATTGATGAGAAGAGAGAAGAAARCCGAAGAGGTAAGATTAAGGATCCAAGTGACCCAGTTTTGATCAAATCCAAAYGCTAGAAGCATGGCTCGCATAAACTCCCAGTTGAGTCTTGGGAATTTCTTTGGGTTTATRTACATGGGTGGAAAACAAATTTATAATTGTGATCATATACAACTAAATGAGTTTAGCTTAAATCAAGTTAAATTATTCATATCCAATACTAGTCATAAATGAGATAACCTAATGCTAACATATTCAAGTATTATATTGATGTCAAACATCATTTTTTTTTAAGTATGGTATCAATTTCCTTAAAGCCTTACTATGATTAGAACTCATTTAGCTTAAATCAAGTTAAATTATTCATATTCAATGCTAGTCATAATTGAAATAACCTAATGCTAACATATTCAAGTATTATATTGATGTCAAACATCATTTTTCCAGTATGGTATCAATTTCCTTAAATCCTTTCTATGATTAGAATTTGTAATGTTGTGAAATCCACCCACACTTCAAGATTGAATAAACTAGCCAACTTTTAACTCTCTTAAAGTCATATCTCAACAATATTAGAAATTCTCACTCCATGAATTTTTTGAGGTTGTATTCACTTTAGAAATATATGCTTAATATACAATTCTATTGACAACTAAGTTCTCATACAAATTCATGTGACATGTCCCTTCACCTTGTGAAAATTTTGTGGTTTTATAAGTTATATTTAAATTAAGTTTATAATTCAAGGTTTATGGCTTCCAATAAAAGTTTATGCTCAAAAATGTAAATGCAAAGTTTATGATCAAAAATATAAATGCAACCAATTAGCATTTATATATAGCAAATACATAAACATAATCAAGGCAATCAAATACTTCTTACTTCACAAAATTATTATTTTATGATATTTATGACTTCCCATTGAAGTTTTCATACCTAAAATGCCTAATCCAATCAATAAGCAATTATATATAGAAAAACACACAGACATAATTATCAACTTAATCAATTATATGTCAACTCATAGTCATATCATCATTGAATCTGAAGAGCCAAAGGTTATGCAAATGCAAATCTTAACAATAAATAAACATAAAATAGAGTCAGTATTTATATGTAGAAAAACACACAAACATAATTATAAACTCAATCATTTATATGTCAACTCATAGCCATATCATCATTGAATCTTAAGAGCCAAAGGTTAATGCAAATTTTAACAATAAACAAAATATAGAGTCATCAAACCAAACCAACCAGTACAATATTTAATTTGAGTTCATCTCATGCATGTTATCAAGTGATGCA
>SNQJ01S0003538.1:42331-104967 GCA_010110895.2 Picea sitchensis | reverse complement strand
ACATGATTTTTTTTTCCAATAGATGGTGGCATAATTGACATTGTAATAGTAAGTTATTGTAAACATATTCTCATTTCAACATAGGCTTTCTTAAGTGATGAAGGAAAATAGCATTGTTTTTTCTTAAGACATTTCTTTTTTCTAAAGGAAAAAAAATGTGTAAATGGGAAAAGTGTATCTTGTTTTTTAAATGTTAATATTGGTTCCAAATTAAAGTAATTTAATTGCTAGCCCTTACACTAATTTATTTATATATATATATAATTGATAGCCCTTATACTCTCTCTCTCTCTATATATATATATATATATATATATAATATTTTATTTATAATGGGTGATTAAATATATTAACAGTTAAAGTTAACTATTGATTTGGTGTGACAATATGGGAGTTGGATTCATAGGGTCTTGTGTCTTATACTACAAGTGAGTTCCATATTAGTATTACTTTACCCTTAAAATGATTGTTTTACATTGCATAAATTTTACTAATAATTGAATGTTACTTGTATCTGGTGCAGATTTAAGTGTTTTGTTGTTCTTCATTAGATCCTTGTGACACATGGATAATTTGCAACCTAGTAATGTCATTTTCAATCCCATTTAATGAACAATTACGGAATTAATCTACGATTTTAAACTTAAACAGAATCCAAAAGTTGACGATTAATGGATAAAAATATCCCTTTGTTTTGTAGTCCTAGGCAACAACTTTGATAATGGCATAAAGCAATACCTTGCAGCATGTCTTTTAGATTAGTAATTTAGTTTTCCAATATAAGAGACTCCACTTGTAATTATAGCTCTTAGCATAATTAGACCCTACATGTTTTCATTATACTATCAATACTATACCATTGTTTTATAACCTATAAGCTAGAAAATTGTTCTCCTTTATTTATGAAAAATGAATTATAGAATAAAGTTAATATAAAAATATAGTTGTAGATTCTCACTAGCATTGATTAAAGTGATGTCCAAATTTCTCCAGATCACTATGAGTGGAATGGGCACCTTGAATGATTAGGGTTTTCTAACCTAATCACATTTATGGCAACAACCCTAAATTTTGTAAGACTAGCTCTCATAGGTTTCACATTTAATATCGTGGATTAGAACATTGGTAATACTATTGTTGTTCCCTGGTTCTATTGCCACTTCACCTTTTCAGATTGTTTATGGCACAAAAGAAATCTTTCCTACCACATCGAGGTTTTCAATGATGAGGTTGTTACAGGAACAGGATGCTGAGACAGATGCCACTCGAAGAAGAAAAGATGAACTAATCAGTGTACAACAAACGAGAGAAAAGGCCTTCAATAAGGCTCAGCTGCACCAAGACAAGATTAAAAGGGCTTTTGACAGACATACCAAAGAAGATAATTTCAAAGTGGGAGACTTGGTATTGATATGGTATGCCAGAAATGAAGATAAGGGAAAGCATGGAAAATTTGACCATCTATGGCTGGGACCTTTCAAAATTGCATCATACCATGGAAACAATGTATATCTGATACAGAAAATTAATGGATACATCGTTGGAGGAGGGCTTGTGAATGGCAGGTTCCTCAAGAATTATATCATTTAAAAGCAATCATTGCCCTTTCCATTCATTGTACATAATCATTTTTCATTTTTAGCATGAAAATTTTGAAATAAAAGCAACAAAACTGAAGCCTGAGGTGAAGGCCCTGAGTTATGCTGAGTAGATTTTGAGTTTTTGTTGGTAATTTCAGTTGTAGGAATAAATCATAGTCCAATGGGTAGGCACTCGATCTATCATTTTTTTCTACCTCTCAGGGAGGATAGAATCCCCAATTGGATCCCATGTTATCACCATAACAAATTTCCGTGGGAGATCTAGTTTTCAAAACTTAGCGGGGTGCTAAACCAACATGGAGGCATGATAAACTGGAGGATAGGGACAAATCTAGCAGGTGGAGATTAAAGCTAGTGGAAATATGGAGTTTATAGGACCCGATGGGTCACAGATCACGGGCATCGCAGATCAACACTCAGGGATCGTTTTGGGCAGAGAACTTGCACGGAGGATAATTCCTGGAAAGTGGGCCTAAAAGAAAATTGTGGTTTCGGATGGGGGCCACATGGCGCCATGGGGTGCATTTCGAGGTGATAAGCGGGTTGTCCCAAATTGTTTCCCCTCCCCCAGAAAATTAGAAAGTATATAAAGGGACGCGCTAGTCATTATTTTATTGTTTTTCAAATTGTTGGAACATTGGAATATTGGCGCGACTGCCCTATTCAAACTGAAGCTCAACAGTACGCCAAACTCACGCATTTTCTGCCCATTTACAGGTATTTTTCATCGCCACCATGGAACCTGTCATTTCATCAGTAGCAGAGCAAGATCCCGCATCGAACGAAGAATCCCTAATTGACAGATATTCAGATGTGTTCGACACTGAAATAATTGTTTCGCCCATTTCTGTGTCCAGAGCTAATATATCAAATAATGTAGCGAAACAGATACCCTTCTTCAAAGTAGTCCAAGCCTCCATAGTCCCTTATGTTGTTGAGGTTGTATTCCCCTTCCCTGAGTTCATAGGTTGGTGTGCAGAGCAATATTCACAGGAAGAGAAATTTGTCTTAAATAAACTAGGGTCTAATGTCCTGTGTAGAGTAGATAGCTCGTTAATTCGATATGCCCTCGGCATACCAAAGTCCCCCTCTGTAGTGTCTTAATTGTTCGAAGAAGAAAAGATAATTACGGTTTACAGGGAATGTCCTTCCAAAGTCAAAAGCCTATTTTTGCAAACGATTGTCAAACCAGAGCATATTTTCGAGAGTTTGTCCCTGCCAGTAAGTGTAAATATCATGGTTATTGAAGTCCAATGGGTTTGTTCCATACTTAGATAGATTTTAGGTTTAGATAATGACAAGTATGTGGTTGAGGGCATGTTAGGTTTTTTGTTAGCATTTTTCCAGTCAGAGTCCAGTTAGTCAGTTTTCATCCTTGTTGACAGATTCATAGTTGATAATATACACAAGCAACTAGTGAATTTCCAATCACTAAGACATTTCAGATATTACACATACCTACTGAAGACTTTCCTAGAGACAAACAAGAGAGAATTCCCTGAATCAGCATTCATATCAATTGAATGCAAAAGAATCAAAATGCTTATATTTATCAACAAGGTCATGTCCAGAGTTTACAGCCTAATTTTCAACACCAGCCTGCCAAGAGTCCTGGAGGACATGAGGAGTTATTTATAGCCAAATATAGAAAATAGAGTGGGGGACTGGGTGATTTTCATGCATTCGAAAGTGATATTTTGTACCTTTTATTGTCAAGACAAGATCATGTTTATCTCATATCCAAGCCAAGCTCGAGTTTTAATTTGCATAGCTACAGGGGAGAATATATGATCCACACCAAATCATATTTAAGAGAATACTGATGAACAAATAGGCCCCCTATGAGTATGAGCATGTTGAGGATTTTGACAAATTGGCTAATTTAGACATCTTTGTTGATATGGAAGCAGTCTTGCAACCATCTCAAACCCAGCAAGTGGAGGAAACCCTGCAAAAGATTCAAACACAACAAACTTCTCAGAATTTGATAGTTAAAGTTCCCAAGATAAGTGTTTATAGAAAAAGGAGCAGTTCAGAGGCCTTGGGCACCAGTAATTAGCAGAATTCTCCCAAGAAGATGAAGATCACACAATTCCCATAGATAGTGGATCTAGATGAAGAGGAGCCTAAAGAGCAAGTAAATATGGGTATGGTGGAGAGTGGCACTAGCAATGTATAAGTTGGTAAAGGAAGCAAGCTCCAAAGTGAAGGCATCTCAAGAACTTTCAGCAGCAAAAAACACATCTTTGATAAGGCGCTTGGAGCAGCCTATCAATCTAAAGAAGATTTGGAAAATCAATATGCTAAGAAAGGAAACTTGGCTATGAATGAAATGAGGGAGTTAATCCTTGAAGTAGAAAATATATCTCAGCATAAGTCTTCTTTGTTCACAGTGAGATATGTAGAAAAGATGACCTTCAATATAGCAGTTGCGGATGAGGATAAAGTATCTAAGATTAAGATGAAATATGAGAACATCAGCGCTCCTAACAAAGGGAAATTCCATAGGAATACCAGTGACATGTTGTATTCAGACTACTTGGGTCTAATCCTGAAGAATTCAAAACTGTCAAATTATGCAATTAAGTTGGAAGGGAAGTTGAGGCAAGAGAAGGCATCCAGCAGAGCTTGGAAAACTCAGGTCAAAAGGCTAGAATCTAAAATCCCTCAGGGAGTCAAATCCTCCTTAGAAGAAAAATACAAGTTGATTCAAAGCTTGAAGAAAAAACTAAATATGTATGCCACAGAGCATCCACAAAGAGTAGAACCAGTTGCTCTAGAATGGGAGAAGGAAGCATTTCGATAAGAGGCATTGAATTACAAGGCCAAAGTATTACAGTGGGAGCAAGAAAAAGTGAACTGGTCACAAGGGAAAACAGAAGTACCAAACATGGTTGTTGTGGTACCTTCTACTACATAATTTGGGCCAAACACTAAAGGACTTGTCCAGGCTATGTCCCATGTTAGCCTGAAGGTGGGGGAAATCAAAGGTTTAAAGGAAGATATAGAGAAGTTACAGCAAGAAATGAAAACAAAGGATGAGAGGATGGCTCAGTTCCAGAAGGAGAATCAAGCTTTGTAGGAAAGAGTAAACAAGTTGAAGACAAGGTTGAGAGGAAAAGGATTGTTTCAGGGAGCCAAACACATCATCTGGGATTATATTGTTGTTGAACCTACCAAGTTCAGGGTGTACTTGAACTTAATCAATGACAAAGATAGCATGGCCATCACATCCAGAAGCAAATGCATTGTTGTAAATGAGACTATAGCTAAGAAACCATCAGAGTGGACCCAAAATGCTATAAAATTGTTGAATTACATCCCCACTGCAGAGCTTCAGACCATTGGGTTCAAAGACAGGACTACATTGATCATCTGGGACAGGAGGGTCATTTCCAAGCATAACCGGCTTAAATCAATCCAAACCAAGGCCATACAGATGGAGCAGAGTATACAGGAATTCAAGGATCTGTTTGAAGAGTTGTTCATCAAAAGCCTCCCACCATTTTGGGATGGCAAAGGGAAAATGTATGATCAGGAGGAATACAACTCTCTCCTCGCCCAATGCAGAATGGACCACTCCAAGTTTGAAATCCTGGAGGAAAACTTGAAAGGAGCCACCCTGGTAGAATGTTTGATCACAGATTTTGAGATCTTGAATCAATTCAAGACAATGAATATCGGATTGCCAGTCATGACGCATGCCTCTTGCATTGACCTGGAGATCCTAATCAAATAACTGATGGACTACGATATCCTTTCTGACTTGTAGTGGAAAGAGATAGTGCGGTTGGGAAAAACAAAGTGCAGTCTTCCAAGAACCAACAAATAGCGCCCAGGGGTCACCAGAATGGCAGATCCAACAGAGGACCAAAACAAGACAGATGGAAAAGACCGAAGCTAAAGAGTCAGAGGAATCAGCCATTGGTTCGTGAGACATTTTTGTTTGATCAATCATTGTAATCAGATTCCATACTGAAACTGTCAAATGTAATTATTGTACTCAGTTTTAGAAGCTGAAACATTTCAGTTCATCTATTATAATCGATTTCTAATTGGAAGGAACACGAATTGTATAAATACTAGAAGTTCTAAATGTATTAATGTTGGCAGAAGTGCAAGGGCACCTTTTAGTTGTTCTGAACTCAATTGTCATTTTTTGGCGCTGAATTGAATACACATGCACAGGCTTTTGAAGTCTCTATGAAAAGATTCTAATGGTGGTGATACAAGTTTTGTCTTCTCTCCTTGTATGTATTTCTTGTGTTCTTTAATTCCATTTTCACTTTCCTCTGTTTAAATTGGATAGTTAAAAGCTCAGAATTCATATTTTGATGCTCTCAGCTTAAGCAATTTAAACTGTGTGAAACTCTTCATAACTAATTTAGAATTCATTTCTTTAATGCTTTGATGTGATTACTTGTTCCCTTTTTCTTCCTACACTCTGCAAACTAAAATTTATAACTCAGATTCATCGCCTCACTTAGCCTTTATCCTCTAGAGAGTTCTACCGGCCAGTCATTGTTTTCATTTGATTTCAGAATTCTAACTCCATAACCCTAAGTGTCCCTCCCCTTCCTTGCCAGCAAATTTATAAAAAAACCCCAAAAACCAAACTAAATATAGTCATTGATTGTCAAAGAAACATCAAGTGACACGAGAGAGCCCTCTCTGTGCTGAGCAGGCTAGTACCCAGCTCTTAAGTTGGTTTTTAGGTTACCTCTATCGTTTGTTTATCGGCCGAACAAATTTACAGAGTGTTAACACATTGCATAAATTTAACTGATAATTGAATGTTACTTGTATCTAGTGCACATTTAAGTGTTGTGTTGTCCTTTATTAGACCCTTGTGACACATGGATCATTTGCAACCTAGTAATTTCATTTTCAATCCCATTTGATGAACAATTAAGGAACCAATCTACGATTTTAAACTTTAAAAAAATCCAAAAGTTGACGATTAATGGATTAAAATATCCCTTTCTTTTGTAGTCCTAGGCAACAACTTTGATAATGGCATAGAGAAATACCTTGCAGTATGTCTTTTAGATTAGTAATTTAATTTTCCAATATAAGAGACTCCACTTGTAATTATAGCTCTTAGCAGAATTAGACCCTACATTTTTTCATTATACTATCAATACTATACCATTGTTTTATAACCTATAAGCTAGAAAAAAATTCTCCTCTATTTATGAAAAAATAATTATAGAATAATATCAATATAAAAATATAGTTGTAGATTCTCACTAGCATTGATTAAAGTGATGTCCAAATTGCTCCAAATCACTATGAGTGGAATGGGCACTCTGAATGCTTAGGGTTTTCTAACCTAATCACATTTATGGCAACAACCCTAAATTTCGTAAGACTAGCTCTCATAGGTTTCACATTTAATACATGGATTAGAACATTGGTAATACTATTGTTATTCCCTGGTTCTATAACATGATAAATTATGTACATTGAAGAAATGGAAAGAGAAAAAGAAAGAAATATTCTCAAATTAAACCCTAATTTTGATAGAAGCAACTAAATAAATTTTGATTTAATAGAAAGTCAACCTCAAAATGGATGCAAAGAGAAGAATAATGTGCCATCAATAATTGAATGTGGTTGGGATGAGGAATGATTGATATCATGATATGTATGAGAATGGTGTTGTAATCTCCAACCAAATATATGCACAAAATCAATCTACCACTATGGTAGTCCTTCAAGGATTTGACCTAGGATAAGTTATTGTGTCATGGATTATTGGAAAGAAAACACACCAATTTGGGTTCATCAACAAAGATTATGGATATGGTAAAATTTTCCTCCTCAAATAACTGCTAGACGATTGGGTTTCCCTTCACATAGGGCTTCTAAAAATCATGTCTATAGAAAGAGCATCATCAAAAACCTTCATAGAGATATGTTTTCTTTCCACCATCTAAAAGTTACTATTGGAATGTCTACCACCGTTACTTTTGATCGTGGACACAAATTGTATCATTTTTTATATTTGCAAAAGTTAAAGCCTTTTATTTACAGGGAACATATTGAAATATGTATGAGTTTAGGAAAACACATAAAAACATGTAAGGATTACAAGTGCCAAAAACAACCTTTTTATAGTGCAAGGATGTAAGACAATGGTGTCAAGATATTGTGTGGAACATGTAGTCACACAATTTTATTGGTTGGGTGTAAATTCAACCAATATTTAGAATATTCTCAATCAAGATTTGGTTGTGGGGACAATCTCAACACATGTTAAGTGGAAATACTTTGGGTGACTATAGAATTCCCCTTGGGTAGTTTAGGATCCTTAATTTGAGAATCAATGACTATGCATCATTTGTTCTTTAACAATGTACTATGTAAGGATTTTAAAACCTAGGATAGGTCACTAAGGGACCAAAAAGAGTGGGATGAGATTGTTCAATTGACTTAGGTAAAAAAATAAATAAAACTTTAAGCATTCCAAGACCTAAGTTCATCAATAAAAAAGGATTGAATGTAGTGTATATAACCTAGGGAAATCTTGATGTGGGAACCTAAATTGTGTTGTGTATGATCCTTTGGTGAATACAAGACACAATGTGCATGATATCATTATCAAATGAAAGTGTGCACAAGTTTAGGTGTACACACTACATTTCTACCTTTAGTACAATAAATTCACACATGGGGAATGTGGCTCTATGAAGTACCAAGTAAGTGTCATACAAGGTAAAAATTTAATGCAATGGAATGCAAAATATAAGATCAAATTCCAAGAATCATGCAACTCAAACCCCTAATAGATGGGGATACATAAAAATCTAGTGGTTGTACCCTTGGTCAAGTTCCCATGACAACTCTTATGTATGGTCTCTTTATTTCTCAATGATGTGTGTAGGTGTATATTTATGTGATAAGGGATACAAGATGTATGATTTGATGGAAATGTTATAAGAACCATCAAATCAAACCAAACTCCCCTGTTCCAAGTGGTTCACAAAAATAAATTGAGAACTGGTTGATGAACTAGAACTAAAGGCTGGTTTGGATGTTCAATTGGTTGGTTTGGGACAAAAATGGTTGAATTGACTACTTCAACTAGTTTGAATTTATTCTAACACTCAAAAAAATTAGGCTCGATTGTGCACCATCATGCCTGAAAACCTAGGTATTCAACCTAATTTTTTGACTAATTTAGTTTATGATAACTCTGGTTGAGTAATGGTATATTTCAAGTGAAAAGGTCAACATTTTTTGGTTAGGAATGCAAATGGTATTTGGAATAATGGAAATATTGAGTTCTCAAGCCGATCTTCTCTTTTTATCCTTTTTTTAATAATGATTGTAATGTATCCAACCACCCTTGTGCTTGTTGGGATGGTGGGGTGATGAAAATTTCCACCAAATTTCCTTCACTTCACCATACCATACATCTCTGACACCATATACTTGTTCTGCCTTGTAATATAATGCAATTTGATGTGCATAATAACTTGCATACTCATCCTCATTCATTTAAACATATAGAAATATAACATGCAAAACTAATCTTGAAGCATATAGAAATTAAACAATAATAATACACAGAATTAACATTAATTAAGACACATATAACATAACACTTATCTTTAAATAAATATTATGCTGACTGGCTATGGACGTGGGACGTTCCTCCCAACTGTAGACAATGTTGCACCGATTATTTTTTCAATAGGCCACCTTCAATATGGGGATATGAGTCCACAAAGACTACCAAACATTCTCTCAACTCAATTTCCCATCATTTACATAGCCTTCTCGCTCACCTATCCATCCCAACTCACCAACTCTCTTTACCCCTTCAGTGTACACAAACCAGATAAGTGGACCCCCTTATTTGATATGTAGTCCCTCGGGCTATCACACTTATTTCCTGGGATCTAGCATAGACTGGAAAGGAAAATCTCAATGTTGGTATCTATAGGGATTCACAATGGTAATTTTACGACAGAATTACATGCAAGCAATTCCATCCTTTAGTTATAGACTTAGATCTCTCCCTTGCATCTCATACCATGATCCCATGTTGCTTTGAATGAATGACGTAACCCATGGTAATAATCCCAAAACTAGGGAATAATTATGCATGGCTCCAACTAGCCACTTGGCACTCCAAGAACTCTACCTAACTACCTTGGAACACATCCCAAAGCTGATTTGTCCTTTTGCATAAGCTAAGGTAAAGGACTTTACATTACAACAAAATATTATATTTTTTTGTTTGGCCACTTTGGGCCCCCTTGGCCCCCTCGCATTCCTCTCTCGTGGAGTCATACCCCCCATCGATTATGCCCCCCTTGTCTCACAACCAACAATGTATTTTTATTAATAAATTTTAATGTACATGATTTACATTACTTGGTGCTTGGCTATATTGTTCATCTCACAACCTCATTCACATATTTACATTACATTACATCTTTGGGGATCAAAACCAGGGTGTTACATTCCCCTCCCCCTTATTTTTTCATCATCCTCAGTGCACATCATTATGTATATGCACAATAAATTTTTTACATCCAATTATGTTTACATCAATTTCTAAACACAATGTGGGTATTCCTTCCACATTGCATCTTCTAGCTCCATTGGACCTTTACTTGTCTCGTGCCTTTGTTCCTAAGCATGGTTTCCTTCTTGTTGTCCAATATACTTGTTGGTTGTAGCTAGCATTGCACTATTTTTCACTGTAATAAAACCGTCTTTAGTGTTTTCCTTCCAGGAACTTGACTCATGTCTTCATTATTCAGTTGTTCCTATAACAAATATCAAGAAAAGAATACATGTTATAGTGATTATCATTTAACAATTATCCATTTCACATGAGTTCCAAACTCCACAATGTAAGAAGGTATTTAAAAATAAATATACACTTCCAATGAAATTTTTAATTCAATGTTTATCTATATGGTTACTTCCCTGCTTCATGAGGTTTCCATGGGAAAGAATACTTCTCATCGTTATTACAGACATGCCTTTTTCTTATTTCAACCATCATGCCACATGCATTTTCTACAACAATTTCATTTATGCAAGTTGCCTCTTCCTTGTTGCACTTACCCTTCCAGGCTTAAGCATCCCCTTCACTACTAAGCATTCCCTCGGGAAATCCATCTTGTCAATGTTTTCATGTGCAAGGAGAGTGCTAACTTACTACCAAGCGTCCCTTGCCAATTTCTAATCAATAATGTTTGGGAACCAAAGGGCTCCAACAACCTTCTTTCTGAGCTTTATTTCTTCCAGCCACCATCATTTTCCATAACTTTTTTCTCTTGACAAAGATTTCATGTAGTCCATCTACATATGACTACTCTAGCATGCACTTCTTTTACTGCATCAACAAAAACTCCTGAAATGATCTTGAATTCATGAGTTAGTAGCCACTACTACATATGGTGTTTAATTTCGACGATGAGTTTCAATGGTACGGATAAAATCAACCTTACCGTCGGAAATTACTTACTAATTCTCAAAATTTTGTTATATTTTTTTCTTGGTGCCACGATGTTCGTCATAATTAAGATGAAGGTTGTTAGTAATTGGAATTATGACTCCCCTTTGACGGTTTGTAATAAAACAACTTTTTTTGTGACCCACTCAGCTACGACTAAAACTGCCTGTATCCATAAAAGACCGTCGATGCCACTACGTTGACATCACCATCGTGACCCCACCACTTCCCTGTGGCACTGCCATGTCAGCAAAGTATTCATATCATGGGTGAATTTGGCACCTTGGGCCTTAATTATGCCAACTAGGGGGGATAAAAATATCCATCGTGAGCTTATTATGCCCGCTAAGGTGTAACAAGTTGTCTCAAGATGTCAATTAAACGTAACTCAATGAGAGATATTGGAAGGGACAAGGCTTAATGGATGAACATAGTCCAGGTTAACAGTTTGCATGATGTGGGAAAGATGGGCAGTACCTGACATAGATCAGTTGTGCCGCAATATATGCTATGAGAGAATCTCAAGTAAGAAATTAGTTAATGTGACCAGTGACGTCGTATGATGGTTGATCCTAACCGGTACTGCCATGTCCCAGAGTTACCCCTTTGTATAATGAAGAGAAACTATTCCATGGCATTATAATTATGGTCCTCCACCAATACATCACCACATCAACTTGTTGAAGTGAGACTAGCACCAAGCAACTAGTGTGTTATAGTGGGAAGGAGTGTTAGTGCCAATTGGTTGAGACAAAGCATATCATGTTGACCATGGGGGAAACTTGGGAAGGATTTATGTGGTCGTATCAGAGGTCAAAATAATTCACTTGTATGCGGATGGTGCCACTAGTCAATAAGAACCACATTGCATCAACGTCAACAGTCCAGGAGGCCCCAAGATAGAGAAAGGGGGATTCTCTAGCAACAATGGGACGACCAAAGGAAAAGGAGAAAATATTGAGGGGAGGAATAGATGATGCCAACACTGATGAGGGACTGGGATAGTAGAAGGAGATGAGAGACAAGTAATTCATGAGAAGGAACATGTCTATATTGGTCAAGCCAAATGGGGGTTGAAGGTGTTTGATCCAAGTATAAGATATTGTGGTTGTTGCCTCGCAACAAGATCATACCACACTTTGTATATTCCATTACACCCTTCGATGCAATGCCAATTTTGGAACCCATTCGCACTACAAGTTGCTTCAGTAGAACCCCACAATGTAAAGTCAGTGACTAGATAAAAAAAACTTATGAGTATCAATTGCGGCAGAGGATGGGGAGTTTCGACAATACTGATAAAATCAACCTTATCATCATAAATTACTAACTAATTCTCAAAATTTTGTTATATTTTTTCTTGGTGCCCCAGTGTTTGTCAATATACTTACAACAAAAGCCATTATTCATCATACTTCTGACTCCCCTTCTATGGTTTGCAATAAAACAACCTTTTCTACGACCCACTCAACTACCACTAAAACTACATGTATCTGGGCAAGACTGGCGATGTCACCACATTGACATCACCATCATGACTCGACCATTGCCTCGTGGCCTACCACTATGGCACTACCATGTTAGCAAAGTATTCATCTCATGGGTGTTTTTGGGGCCTTGGAACTTAATTATGCTAGCTAGAGGGGCTAAAAATGTCAATCATGGGCTTATTATGCTCGCTAAGGTGTAATAGGTTGTCTCGAGATGTCAATTAAATGTGACTAGATGAGAGATATCGAAAGAGACAAGGATTAATGGATGAATAAAGTGCAAATTAAAATTTCGCATGATATGGGCAAGTTGGATAGTACCTAACATAGACCCTTTGTGTCGCCAGATAGGCTATGAGTGAATCTCAAGTCAAAAGTTATTTAATGTGACCGGTGATGTCGTATGTTGGCCAATATTGATCGATACTTCCATGTCCCAAAGTTATCCCTTTGTATAATGAAGGGACACTGGTTAATGGAATTATAATTAGGGTCTTCCATCAATCCACCACTGCATCAACTTGTTGAAGTGAGACTAGCACCAAGCAACTAGTGCATTGTAGTGGGCATGAGTGTTAGTGTCAATTGGTTGATACCTATCACAATATGTCAACCATGGGGGAAAATTGGGAAGGATTCAGGTGGCCAAATCAGAGGTCACAGTATTGCACCTGTATGTGGATGGTGCCACCAGTCAAGAAGAACCACACTGCATCAACGTCAACAGTCAAGGAGGCTCAAAGAAAGAGAAAGGGGGATTATCCAATAGTAGTGGGGAAACCAAAGGAAAAGGAGAACATTTTGAGGGGAGGACTCGATGATTCCAACGCTGATGAGGGACTGCGACAGTACAAGGAAAGAAGAGACAAAGTAGTTTTTGAGAAGGAACATGTTCAACAAATTGGTCAGGCCAAATGGGGGTTGAAGGTATTTGACACAAGTATATCCATACCACACTTCCATATCCAAACCACACTTTGTATCTTCCATTAGACCCTTGTTGACGCTTGAATCCGTTAGGACTGAAACAACAACCTCACGAGGATATAAATCCCCTTGCATTTTTATAGAGGCGGTAGTCCTCTTTAGATTTTCTTATGATTTCTATATATTCAAATGTGGGACTTGACAGAAGTTCGTCGCAGTAATTCAAAGAAACATAAATATTGTGAGACAATAAAAGGAAAATGTTTTTTTATTATTTTTAAAGAGATTTCTTGAGAAAGGACCAGGAATCACACACTTCACACATTAAAGCAAATAATCAAAATTTCCTCATGTCCATCATAGCTTAAGATAAAGATTTATGATCACATAAAAATAAAAAGAAGATGATCCACATGCACAAGAGAACTTTAACAGAGTGGACACATGGGAATCTCAAATAAGGATAATGATATATCAACCTCAAATACTTTATATTCTGAAAACAGGGTTACAAAGCATAGTCGAGATTGTTCCCAAAATAACTCTTTTGAAATTTCTAAAAAATATATAGTTTGTTAATTATTCTTTGAAATTGTAAACGCATTTGTCTTAAAGACTGGGATTGGGGATCCCACGAACCATAAAGAAAATAAATACAAGAAATAAGCTTTAATAAGGAAGACAATGAGCGATAGAAGGATCAGCAAGACCTAGTAAGAAGAAAAAGAAGTTATCAGTCTTTGGTTAAACCTTTCTAGTGAAAGAGGTGGTGTTAGCGATAATTCTTGTCTTGGGCTCGAGAGCATTCGGGTATGCAAGTTACACGAGAAGAACCCGAGCGCAGCATGGAAAAATCTCATTTTTCGACTTTCAAACAAGCAAGCGGGCAAAGTATGTCGTCAACGGCCAAGATCCATGTATAAAGCAGATCAACGATCAGCGAGTAATCGCGGTTAGCAGAGTTGCGCCAGGATTAGCGCAATGGATAGCGCTTATATATATCACCCAAAAAGATCTCATTCGTCCGTCCCGAAGGAGTATGTGGCGCACGATCGGGATCCATCGCCTCCTCGCCCCTCGCAACTTTGAAGAACGAGGACCAGCTTCCTCCAAGCCGCGAGACGTGAGGTAGGGAAAGCATCCAGGACTCGGGCCCATAGTCTTGTCGAGGTGATCAGAACCGTCCATCCAGAGGGGACACCTGGCAGCAATTTGAGTCATCTCGGTGCCTCGCCCATCACGATTCCAATGCACAAAGAACAGCTCCATCATATCCCGATACGCGAAGGAGTGAGAGCATTCAGGACCTGGGGCCCACTGCAGTGTCGGATGAATTTAGGACCGTTAGATTTGAGGGACACGTGGTGCACGATTAGGCTCCTCGCCTTCTCGCCCATCGCGACTTTGAAACAGAAGGACCACCCTCCTCCCAGCCGTGAGACGCAAAGTGCCAAAGGCATCCGGGACTCGGGCCCACAATCTTACCGAGGTGATCAGAACCGTCCATCCAGAGGGGACACCTGGCAGCAAGTTGAGTCATCTCGGTGCCTCGCCCATCGCGACTCCAACATGCAAAAAGAAGCTCCATTATTTTCCGAGGTGCGAGGTGCCGGGAGAACCTCGAGCCCGGGCCCACGACATCGCCAGGAGAAGTAAGAACCATCA
Organism: Picea sitchensis; assembly: GCA_010110895.2. Classification (NCBI taxonomy): domain Eukaryota; kingdom Viridiplantae; phylum Streptophyta; class Pinopsida; order Pinales; family Pinaceae; genus Picea; species Picea sitchensis. The sequence continues at coordinate 89,806 of SNQJ01S0003538.1, read as the reverse complement.
GATCTAGAAGGAAACGCGGTGCCAGATTAATCCTTCTCGGCATATCGCTCATCGTGATTTCGATCAACAAAGGTTATCCCTTTCATATTCGTGAGCGCCGAAAGCATATGGTCATAGCCCATGGTCACTTAGGAAGAGGAAGGGGTTGCATAAAGAAGGCTCGAGGTGTCGAGTTCAGTTGCAGAGGGGATCATCGCGACCTCCAGGCACCATCGGATCCGATCTCCTTACTGTTTCTCGCCTAGAGTAAATGACGACAGGCGCGGGTGGTTGAGATTCCTCTCATTCATTAAGAGAGGGAATGGAGGTTCTGGCAAGCCGTCTTCCCGAGGAGGTCCTGTGTATTGATTTTCTCAAAGAAGCCATGCCGAAGACCTTGACTCAACAGAGAGGTCTGCAAACGCTAGCCTGACACTTAATGGATCAGCTACTCTCCTTGCAGGAGCCATGCGTAGTTAAGATAGCGCTTAAAAGAAGATATCAGTACGAGTTTGACTGAAGTGAAGTGACACCAAGCCTTGGGTGACTGAGCACGCCTCTGTGAGGCAATTTTCTCTGAGTATATAAACTCAGTTTTTGTAATTTGTAAGGTATCGATGGTACAGCAGAGCTCCCTACTGTAAAGTTTAACAGACATTCTAGTTTGTTGGATATGCATCTGTATATGAGATATCTTGTTTTATGACAGACCGTTTTTCTCCCTCCATCTAATTTTCGTCTCATTCTAAGAGAGTTCGCGATTGACTGAGTCGCGCAAATTATTGCAGTTCTATTGTGATAAATGATTTATCGTTGCATTATTGTATTCTCTAGTTTTTTGTATTTAAATGTAAGAAGACCTTGCATTTGGATGCCTTCTTCTACAGTCTGTTAGGAACCTGTTGTTTATAATAGACCTTTGCACTCTTCCCATATAAATCCTCCGCCTATTCACCCTTTACTACAACTCGCTGTCTGAAGTTTATAAAGACCTCACTCACCTATGCATGCCTGGCCTAGTTTGGAGTTGGAATGATATCGTTTTGAGTTGGCTTCCATTCGGTCACCCCATCTATAAACAAACCGTGACATAAAACTGATGGGCGTCGGGCTCGCATTAGGCGTGGAACTCGCTCGGTAGCAATCGGGAGTGACTTAGTCGTAACATTTTAGTGTGCGTTTCGAGGGCCAGTTGAATATTTTCGAGTTGAGCGACAGCGATTAAGCGATTCTAAGGGTGCATCGGTCTCCGAATTATCAAGATTGTTCTTTGTGCACAGTGACTTCATTGTGGCGACTAGTTGGGAGAACCTTCTCTATCAATTGTGTCTTCGGAGAGGCGGAGACACCGCAGCGGTCTCATCCATAGGCGCCCCTAGCTACACAAGCCCGATCGGTGGTTCTCGGAAAAGGAAGAGCCCACAGAGGAAGCTTCCTCTGAAATGATGTCGCCATCTCCTTACTGTAAGAACTCAGCTTCCCTCCCTACGGTTTCTTGATAGACCTCCTTCACAAGTTTCCCATTTCATGAATTTCAGGAGTGTTCCTACAGAGTTTTCCCCTCCTGGTCTAGAATTGGAGGAGAAATCCTGTCCTCCCTCTCCTTTGAAGTTGTTTATGGGAAGACGTGTTGCAGAGAGGGATTCTCCCCACTCTGCATGAATAAAAGCGCCTACAGAGCTTGAGTTCTGGTTAGCCTTCTCCTCAAATCTCTCTTGTTTCCACTCCGCCTGGACTCATTCCAGTAGCCTTCAGAACTCCTTCTCCTCATTCTCCTCCACCTAATATTCTATAGGTGGTGCTAATCCCCTCACGAATGAATAGAATGGATGCCATATTTGTTGTTAGGTACGCTCCCTTGATCTTAACTAATCCCACGAATCCTTTCCCCGCTGGAGATCACTTGAAATATATACCCAAGTTCACCGTGGAAGGGGACATAGCTACTTGAAAAGAACACACGGCTTCTTCTGCAGTTATGTTGACAACCTGAACATTGGAGATGAAGTTGTCTGGATGAGGGTTTTTTTTTGTCCAGAGCCTGGATGGTGTGGTAAGGAAATGGTTTAGAGGATTAGCTCGCGGATCTATTGCTGGAATTGATGCCACAAGCCTTTCACGAGGCAATGGGGAGATAGAGAAAGGATTTCGTAATTACATGTGAGTTTGGGTGGATTGAAGAGAAAGAAGGAGAGTCTGTCACCGACTTCTCCAAGAGATTTAATAAAATGTACAACAAATCCCTATTTGAGATAAAACCCTCCAAAGCCTACGCAATGATCACTTACTCCAACACTTTTGATCTCGATTTCTTCCTACTACTAAGAGAGAGAAGAGATGCTCAGCTAGCCACATGTAGGATCGTGAGTGGAGGTAGAATCTAACATATTGGTTGTCAATCAACTCAGAAACACAGGTGATAAAAGTACATCCAAACGGACACAGAAGCTTCACCGTCCGGTTCCTCTCCCACACTTGTCGAATGAGATGAGGCATTAAGTGATAAATCACTATTTTACGCCAATATAGAAGGTTGGAATTAGAAGGGGAAGCCCGTAATGCAGGAAATCCCCAAAAGCGATGATAATAGGGTTTGGTGACACAGCAATATACTCGGGCTTTCAGAGGTAACAAAGTGGAAAGGAGAGAGAAGATCAAAGGGTTCAAGCCCCTCTCCAAAATAACCCTATTTGATCATGAGGAAAGAGAGGAAATAGACGAGTTTGGCCACGAATTCCTTTGTATTGAAAGCTCCCCGACTGTGTGATGCATATGAAGAAGAATCATTGATGAGTGCCCAAATTCATGAGTTGGGGAAAGAAAAAAGGCCTGGTCACACTTCTGTAGATATAATCTCGGTCGAGAAGGAAGAAGGAGACTTCGATGGCTGAGACCAACCCCTCATAGCGGACAGGCCTACTAAAGCTGTAGCGACAACGGTAAAGAAAGAGACTTCGAGTGCTTCTGGCCCGGCGAGAGCTTTGTGTCGCGGTGAAGCTCTAAACCCTCCTTCAATTTTGAGCATAGAGATTGAGGAAGATTGGGATTCTGTACCTCTCTACAGGCTAGTTAAAATGAGGGATTTCAAGGTCCCTCTCCAAGTTGCTACAATTTGAATCCCCCCAACCTCCCTCTGACTCAATAAACCTTCAGATGAAAAGTTCACTAGGAGTCATCTTAGGGCCCATGGTAGAAGATAGAGATTATTCATCCCCTCCCTTCTACACATCCACGAATATACGATAAAGTGTTGCATAATTGCCTCATGTGGACTCGGGGCTTCCCATAACCTTATGTTCAAAATAGTAATGGAAGAGCTAGGATTAAGTGGCGGGGCTTACCATGATTTATACTCTTTTGATTCAAAGAGTGCGGTTCCTAGGATTCATCGAATCACGTTTCCATTTGACTGCCCATGAAAAGTGTGGTCATGGATGTTGTGGTATGAGTTCCCCCCCAAAATTCGGTATGTTGTTGTCCAGATCATGTGGATCAAAAAAGCTGGGAGGGACACTACAGTGGATCTCACCTATGTCACCATTCCAGTCTTCGGAGAGCAAGGAGGTGCTCTGAGAGAAACCCGGTAGCCTATATTGTGTGATAGGCAGACCTACCAATCCACCCCATCTTTGCACTTGACACCGACTTGGGGTCTAGTTTAATACAATTTACCGATGCCCCTGAAAGCTCCTTACTAATCAGAAAACATCCCATCCCCGATCATCCGATTTCCCCTCAAATCTCCCACATGGAAGATGTTTTTGGCGAGCTCTTCTAGCGAAAGTGGCTATTTAGAGTGGTTTTCATATCACATTATTAGAGGAAGTCGTGTCCACAGTCATACAAGATGGAATTGAAGCCACCAACAATGTGACAAAATATGAAGCTCTTGTTACGGGTATAGGGGCATAAAGGAAATGGGAATTGAAGAAATAGCAACATTCGGAGATGCTAAGTTGATTATTCGGCAGGTAAGGAATGCTTATCATACCCATAATCCCATTTCGAAGTTATCCGAATGAAATCACGGGACCTTATTGATAATTTCTTCTTGGCACAACATTTCTTTCATTCAAAGGGGAGAAAATACTTTGGCCAATTATTTAGCTGTCTCAGCCAGTTTGCCCAAATTTCCTCTGCCGCCTATGAAAAAAAAATGATGTTGATATAACATATAGGCCCTCGGTGCCAGACAATTTCAAGCATTAGAAGGTTTAGGGGATGATTAAAGGCACGAAAGGTTTCTCCAATCGGAGTGGATGAATTTTGGCTTTGCATGTGTGAGGATCCATTTTGGAGGGCAGCCCTCGTCAGGAGTTAATAAATAAATCAGCTAATCATCGGATCATTCGGTTGCCCGACAATCACATTGGGCTTTGTCCCTTTAGAAAGATTGTTCGATGGGAATGATGTGCCGATGAGGCGAGATCTCAAATGAAGATGCCGATACAAACAAATGCAACATTGGTTCGGAGGATCCTAGATTAGATCAAATTGTCAACCGGCGACCGATTGAGCAGAGAGGGTCGAGGTACACGGAGTTACTTTCGGAAGAGTTATTACGATGTGTTTGCATGGACATGAGAAGACCTCAATACTTATGACACAAATATCATTAAGCATAAGATCCCACTAAAAGAAAAGGCTAAACAATTTAAACCCAGTAGACGAGATAAGGTATGTTGCTACACAGCCATGGAGAAAGAAGTGAAAGGTGTTAGATGCCCAAATTATTGTCCCCTTGAATGTTGAATGGGTATTGGTCGGGTTAGGAAGAAAATCGAGGGCTTTGTGTCGATTTGGGAACACAACGAAGCTTAAAGAAAGACAATTACCCCTACCTAAGATGGAACATATATTGTAGAGAGCAGAGTAAATCCGAGGGATATCCATGATGGATGGGTTTTCAGGCTATAATCAGATATCGGTCATGCCATAGGATAGGGAGAAGATAGCCTTCACCACCCCTTGGGGCACATTCATGTATACCAAAAATTCCATTAGGGCTAATGAATCACGGGAACAACTTTATTCCGACAAATATGGATATAGCCTTCATCGAGGAGAAAAAGACGGTTCTGTAGTGATCTACCTAGGCGACATAAGCGGTCTTCTTGAGTCGATAAGAACACCGCTGCCCATAGGAGAGTTTTCTCGAAATTAGCCGAATTTGGTACGTCCACAACGAATCCCAAAGGAGTCCTTGTTTGCTATCACGGGGAAGGAAGTTATTGGGACATATGAACTATCGGCGGAGGAGTGATCCGGCATGGTGGAAAGGCGATTGAGGGCCTTATCACTTCAGTTCTAAAAAAGAGTTCGGAGCCTTTTTGGGAAAATTAATTTTCTGAGAAATTTTGTTTCAAATTTTATTGAGCTGATGAAACACATCGTATTTTCGGGAAGGGAAATGAAGTGAAATGGACGGCGGAAGACCCGAGACTCTTACAGCCAAATAAAAAGGAATTGTTGAGGCACAGTACTAATCGGTCTGATTATTTACAAAAGAAGTTCCTAATTTTCTCCTTTGCTTCTTTTGTCCTGATGGCCGGCGGTCTTATTAGAAAAATGAGGAAAGGACGTGAAAGCGTGCTCGCCCTAACCCGGTAGTTAAGAGATGCAGATGTCAGGTATGAAATCATGGAAATGACCTATGCCTTGAGTAAGCTCTTAAAGCTTTAGAGTCTATATCTTGCATTCAAAAGTAGCGACATATGTTCCCTTGGAAACACATGAAGGACATCCTTGTGCATCCTGACGTAGATGGGAAAAGAGTTCGATGGATCGCAAAAATTGCGGTTGACTTGGAGATAAAACCCACCAAGTTGGTTAAGGGCAAGGTTTAGCCAAGATACTTGCTAAATCTAAGCGCAAAACCACAGGAGTTAGTTTCATCAATACTCGCCTAGGATTTCAGCAAGCTGAATTGCCCAGCCCACACTCTCAAGATGGATTATCACTAGCAGAATGTGCCTAGTGTCATTGACATTCTACATTTTCTGCAAGAATTAAAGCCCACTGATGGAATGGGGAAAAGCAAATCAAGAGCTCTAAATCTCAAGGAGGGTTAGGTGTGTCTCATTATTGGAAACCTTGTCTTGGAAAGACCCTCTAGAATTATTTTTTGAGATTCGAACCCGCGGGAGGCCCAGAAGGTTACGTTTGTTTTCTGTGACTAGGAGGTCATCATTTTACAGAAGACCAGTGACTCACAAGATACTCGGTACAGGTATTAAAGCCCACTTTGTTCTAACGAATGTTTACTGAGGAGATGGATCTTGCATCAAATACAAAAAGTTCTCGGGAAACTTGACTCAATTCGTTGCCATTGAAGCCCATAGTATCTCCAGCACCTTTTTATTGATGGGGTTGGACTTCGTAATTCATCCTCCCTCAAGTGGTGACAATTGAATCCTGACGCAACCCGATTATTTCCTGAAGTGGACGAAGTTGTCCCACCAGCCATCACCAAAGTAATTACTCGGCTTCACGGAGGATATCATAGCTTCGATTTAGTTTGTCCAATGAGAATGCGTCGATAATGTTGCTCTTTCAAATCGAACCTCAATTAAGTTTTGTGAGCAGTTTCGGATCTCACTAATTCACTCCACCCTCTAATATCCCCAGGGCAATGGTTTATAAGAATCCTCCAACAAAATCCTAACAAGGATCATCAAAATATTATTAGAGGAAAACAAAAGAGACTGGGATTCAAAGTTGAAGTTTTTTCTGTAGATTGATCATGTCTGCTTGAAGAAGTCTCTGGGCATACATAGTTTCAACTAGTCCTACGAAGACGGTTTCCCTACTCAGCTTTCGCCCTACGTAGGCGAAGTTATTTCAAGACCGCGAGGAGAACCGGATCATATGATGGGAAATTCATCGAGATGGTGGAGTCGCGGTCAGAGAACAAGTGAGAGGCGCAACTTAGTCATGGTAAGAAGATCAAACATGCTTTTAGCGGAAGATTAGGAAAAGGAGTTCAATATAGGGACTTGGTATTTAAATTAGGGGCCTTTGAAGACGGGATAAAGCAAACACGAGCAGTTCGACACCCTCTGGATCATTGCCCCTAAAATCCTAAAGAGATTTTCTCCAAAAGCTTATAGGTTGCGAGGTCACGGGGTGAAGAGGGTTTTCTCAACCAGTGAATGGGCATTTTAGAAAAAGTGTTTATTGAGCGCCAAAACTGCTCTGTTTGTAAATATTTTCCTATTTTCTTGTTTCTTCCTTTGCATGTTTCCAGGCTTAATAAGTGACTCCCTTAGCCCAATAGCAAGGCAACTGAAGTTCGCGAGTTCTTAAGAGCATCTCGGGGATGACTCTATCCCCATAGACTAATGTTAGTGATAATTCTTGTCTTGGGCTCCCGAGAGCATTGGTCACGCAAGTTACGAGCGTCCGTATGACATGGAAAAAATCTCATTTTAGAGCTTTCAAACAAAGCGAAGGCAAAGGTGTAGATCAGCGACCGGGATCCATGTATAAAAGCTTGTATATCAACGTCGGTGAATTATCGCGGTTAGCGAGAGGTTAAGCTAGGATTAAGGAGTGCAATGGATAAGCGCTTATATATATCTACTTAAAAGATCTCGGTCGCGGAGTCGGGAGGAGTACATGATGATGCGAGGACGGGCTCCATGGCCTCCCTACTTCGCGCTTTGAAGAGCGAGGACCGACTTCCTCCCATCCCATGAGGCGGGGTAAGCAGCATCGGACTTCAGACCTGAGTCTTGCCAAGGTAGTCAGGCCGTCCATCTAGAGGGACACACAGGAAACGGTGGAGTCATCTCGGCCGCCCATGTGATTCCTTGCTAAAGAACAACTATGTCATATCCGTCTGCGAAAGGTGAGAGCATTAGGGACATAGGGCCTTCGCGTCAGGATGAATTGAGACCATTAGATTTGAGGACACATGGTGCAGTTAGGCTCCAGCCTTTTAAGCCCATCCCGGGCTTTGAAGCAGAAGGACCCGCCTCCTCAGTAGCGAAGGCGAAGTGTCCGAAGGCATCGGGATTCGGGCCCACAGTCTTAGGAGTTGTAGAACCGTCCATCCAGGAGAGTTACTTAGCGACAAGTTAGATCATCTCGGCGCTTCTCTCATCGTGACTCCAACATGCAAAAAGCAGCTCCATTGTTTTCCAAGGTGCGAGGTGTCGAGAGAATCTCGGGCCTGACATCGCCGAGAGGAGAATTAAGAATCGTCGGATCTAGAAGGACCTACGGTGCGGTTAAGCCTTCTCGGCATATAAGCTCATCGCAATTCGATAGAGTAAAGGTTACCCGCACCATATTAGCGAGCAGAATAAGCATATGGTCATATCCATGGTCACTTGAGAAGAGGAAGGGGTTGCATAAAGAAAGCCCGAGGTGTCGAGTTCAGTTGCGAGAGGATCATCGCGGTCTTCGAGCGCCATCGGATCCGATCTCCCTACTGTTTCTCCCCTGGAGTAAATGACGGCAGGCGCGGGTGTTTGAGACTTCCTCTCATTCATTAAGAGAGGAATGGAGTTTGGCAAGCCCGATGCACTTGGGGTCTGTGTATTCATTTCTCAAGAAACCCATGCGAGGCCTTGGCTGTGAGAGAGTTTTGCATGCCTTCTTGGAAACACCTAATGGTTCAGCTATTCTCCTTACAGGAGCCATGCTTAATTAAGATGGCACTTAAAAGAAGATATCGATCTGAGTTTGATTGAAGTGAAGTGACATCAAGCCTTGGGTGACTAAGGCACGCCTCCGTGAGGCAATTACCTAACTGAAGTATATAAACTGGAGTCTTTAGCCAATTTGTAAGGTATCAATGGTAGAGCCTTGAGAGCTCCCTACTGTAAAAGTTTAACATACATTCTAGTTTGTTGGATATGCATCCGTATATGAGATATCTTGTTTTATAATGGTTTTTCTCCCTCCATCGGTTGCGTCTCATGCTAAGAGAGTTCGCGATTGACTAAGTGTGAATTATTCTTGATTCTGTTGTGATAAATGATTTATCATTTGCATTATTTTCTGGTTTTGTATTTAAGTGAAAGAAGACCTTGTGTTTGGATACCTTCTTCTACAATCTGTTAGAAACACATTTGTTTATAAGAGACCTTCACACTCTTCCCATATAAATCCTCCACCTAATCACCCTTTACTACAACTCACTAAATGGAGTTTATAAATGCCTCACTCACTATGCATGCATGGCCTAGTTTGGAGTTGGAATGATATCGTTTGAGTTGGATTCCATTCGGTCACCCATCTATAAAAAAAACCATGACATAAAAACTGATAGGAAGTAGGACTCACCGCTCGATAGCAATCCGAGTGACTTATGCGAGCCGAGGTGGAATAATTGGATGAAGGAATTGATAAAGAAAAGGACGTGATGAAGTAATAACTTACTATGATGGTATCTCATCATTTGTCACTAGATTGATTTCCTTTATCATTTCAATCCAGCGGTTACATGAACCGTCTCAACGGCTTCTTCCCCTTCATTTGTCATTTTACAGTGATAGCCTTAAAACCATTCTTTGATGTAACTTTTCATAGGTGTCACGTTGATTTCATGTCCGGGATTTTAATGTTGAACAACTTGCCCTCCAAGTCTAGGAGATCAATGGAAATGTCATGTAATACTTCTTCAATATCGATTTTTTTCTGAGTAATCCACTAGCCACTTATCTATGGCATTCTCATCATACAATTATCATTAAATTTTTCAATGACAATCCTTTAAAATCTCAACTTGCTCATAGAATTTTTGTTTTGTTAGGAACGAGTTGAGGATCAACTTAGGATCTTGGACTTCATTAGTGATTCTGGCTGGGTCCACCTTCGTGAACCTTTTGAATAGTTCATTAGTGATTTTGGCTAGGTCCACCTACGTGAGCCTTTTGAATAGCTCTTCTCTCCTTTTTATGGCTTGGTTGCACACTTGAACGATGTTGTTCAAGTTCTTTATTTTCTCTTTCCATCGGGCATTCAGCTGCTTGATCCGACTTGGAGAGGGAAGGTCCTCCTCTCTTCTCTTTAGCTTTGACATGTTGGAAACTCTAATACCAAAGGGTACCACGGAATCAAGGTAGAAACCTTTTTCATTTTTTAGGTCAGCCTGTAGATATACAAGGAAGGCATGCACCCTCAAGCCAAAAGAAATCATGCTCTTTAAAATTTCCCAAGCTTTTGTAATTAGTGTCATTCTTTTATTGATATTATTATCCTCGTATCTTCTAGATTATGTGAGTAAGATTGAGGATCCTTTTATTTTGGCTGTGGGCGTGGAGGGTCCGACAAATGCCAAAGGGCTGGCAAGGAGTGGAAGAGGCATCAAATTATTTTCCAGTTCGTTAATCTTTTCCTTTAACTTTATATTTTCCAATTCAAGACCACCAATGGAATCATCCAATGCATCGCCAATTGCTTTATGAATTTTGGAAATTTGGGAAGGCCGCATATTCTTAGGTTAACCTATGAACGATATTTCCCCTTTTTATTCTTCGTGTCACTCTTCTCAATAATTAATTTCTTATATCCATTGTCAAAGACAACACTCTGAAATAAAAATGATTCTTCTTCATCAAATATCTCATTCTCAACCATTTCCAACAACTGATTCAGGTTGGTCGCGCCTCTTGGTTGGTCAATGTTAGGAAACATCTTCTCAATGTCAGCCTCAAGCTCCGTATCTTCGATGGAGAAGATCTTGATGTCACTTTCAACACAATGCTCTTCTTCCTCTTTTTCCTCAGAGGAAGTTTATGGGAGCTTTCATTTTTTCCTAGAGAGGGGTTCTTGTCTCTTCCTCCACCTGAACTACTGTTGATTACTTTTTTAGATGGGTGGGCCACTGGAGCACTGCTCTAAGGTGTTGTAGTCTTAGGAGTAATAGTTGGGGATTGGGTACTCTTCTTGTTGGGAACCTTTCCTCTCTGTTTGCATAATTCATTTGTACTGAGTATCATCTGTAAATCGTCAGCAGTGTGGATAGGATTTCATGGGTTGTTATCTTCTTCTTCTCCTAGAACTGTGTGGATAAATGAATTGCTAAAACCCATTGTTAACATATGTTCCAAAAAGATTCTATTAGGGTCAAAACCTCTAATATTTTCAGCATACTTGAGATTCAAGTTGTGGAAGTGGTTTGCAAATTCATCAATTTTGTTGATACTTCTGAATACAAAATCCCCAATTTTCAAAGGCAAAGGTATGAATTGATTTTTTTGTTTTTTATGAAAAAAGTGCGGCCAAAAGTTATATTTCCTTGCAACTTTTGTAACAAATATTATGTTGGATATATGGCATGGAAGAAAGGAGGGATTTTCCCTAGAACCGAAAATCCTGATAACATTGTAATTTTCCATTTTCTCCAAAGTCCCCTTTTTATCCAGGAATTTACTAGCCTAAGCGGATATTCGTGGGGTATATTTTCCAAACAACAATCCTTTAAGAACCGAGACAAAGTCATTGAAAACTTCATAAAAATGCAGGGAATCTTTATGCATCCATAACGCTTAGTACCAAAAGGTCACAAGATCAAATTCACAGTTCACTTTCTTGCATATAAACAATTCACAAAATTGAAAACAATGCACTATCGCAAAAACCAAATAAGAAGAAATAAATAATTTATTATCCATTTTATACTATGTAATGTTCCCAAGCCAATTTTTTCGCTTGGAACACTAACTGCTCATTGTTTAACTGATGTGTGTGTGTTTGCTTGCAGGTTTACTTCTTGAGTTATGTCTTAGGGTTTGTAGATTTAGTTAACAACCATATGAACATAGATCTGAAGATATAGCAAGTGGAAATACAAGATATGACAAGCAACACCAGATATGGAACCAAAACAACATAGATCTAACCTTTATTGATATAATATGAAAGAACTTGATACAATAAGGATGCAAAGATGGAATAACAATAGATAGATCCAATAGATGAGATATGAGCTACTACAAAATGCTCAATATAAGAAGAGATAAGCCTCCAAAGGTTGAATACAAGTTGAAGACCAATACAAGATGAACTAGGGTCAAGTCCAAACCCCCATGGTTGAAGATATGCCCTCCTGGATAGATGTGAAGACCCAATATTTTGGCCTAGCTGATGGAAGCCTCCAAATGGCACCAAACTCTGCAGAATGATAGATCGAGGCAAGTATAATTCCCTCCTGAAGTCTCAAGCCGAAATGTCAAGATCTGCCCCTCCAAATGTTGAATCCTCCAATAAAACTGTGCCCCCTGAATACTGTCAAGGCCCAATAATTCAACCCTGATGAAGGAGACCTCCAAATGACCTGAAACTCTCTAGAAAGATAGATCGGGCCAAGGTAACCTCTAGGTGAAGTCTGAAGATGATATTTGAAGTTTTACTCCTCCAAACTGAATAGATATGATTCCTAGTAGCGCCCTCCTTTTCTCCAAATTGTGCCAATGTTCTAGGAAAACAACTGGATGGTATAACTCTCTCAAAATGCACTAGAGTTGAAGATCAAGGTCCTGCAAAGAAAACCCAAGTGCTCAAACCTCCAAAATCCTTCTCAAACCCTTGGATCAAATCCTCCTTCAAACAATGATGTGCCCCCTTGCTGAAAACCCTCAAGGGTACGGCTTGTCGATGCCCTGGATGAATGATGGTACTTATGGCTATTGTAGAATGGTTTGGGTGGAGTATTGCATCCCCGAGACCAAGCTTGGAACAAGAGAGGTGGGATCTTTCACCATCGATTTGTCCTCTAGGGTTTGTATTCTCAAAACCCTCAAAACTGTGTGCTCTAGAGCCCAAAAGAAAAATGCAATAATAATCCAAGATGAGTGAGAGGTGTGCCCTTGCCTTTCCTTTATACCTCCAATATGTTTCTCTGTTGAGTTAGTTAACCCCTAGGGTTAACTCCTAACTCTACCTCATGTGTTCTATTTATTCATTGAGTTACTTTTCCCTTTTCAAATCAACTTAATATTATAACGTTGAGTTTAGTTGACTTTTCCCCATGTTGCATGAGACTATAGTCTAGTGGGGATGACTAGACTACTGAGTCTCTCCAATCCTCTTCATCAAGAGGTGGGGGACATTACAGTTTCCCCTGCTATAAATTGCTTTCCCACAAGCAATTCTGACCCTGCCTCCTGTATCACCTGTTCACTCTCCCAAGTAGCATCCTCAATAGGTAATTCCTTCCATTTGACTAAGTATTCCTTGATGCTCCTTATACTTAGATTCTTCTCCCGAACCTCCAATCTCCTCTGGTATCAGTATCAATTTCCATTCTTCATATAATGGTGGTAGTATCTCAAGTGGACTGATGTGTTGTCCTATGGCCCTCTTCAAGCATGACACATGGAAAACGTTGTGTATCTTGATGTCCTATGGAAGATCAAGCTCATAAGCCACGGCCCCTACCTTCCTGTTGATCATGTAGGGTCCAAAGAATCGGGGTTGGAGTTTTTCTGCTCCAATTATTTTGATCGATGCCTGTCTATACGGTTGTATCCTTAGGTAAACCAAGTCACCAACCTCAAATGTGTGCTCTACCCTGTGTTTTTATGCTTGGACCTTTTGTTGATTATGTGCTCTTTGTAGATGATCCTTTAGTTCTATGAGTATTTCCTGACTCTATTGAACCCAATCCTGAACCATATGAGCTCTTTTATCACCAAAGACGATCTCTACAAATGAGAGAGGGTCATAATTGTACAAGGCCCTGAATGGAGTCATATCAATAGACATGTGATGAGTGGTGTTGTAACAGTATTCTCCTAAGTGTAGCCATTGAACCCATGATTTTTCTTTCCCTACTACATAATTTCGGAGGTAGCCTTCCACCCATTTGTTGACTATTTATGTTTGCCTATCAGTCTGAGGATGGTAATTGGTGCTAGGGGTCAAGGCCGTGCCAACCAACCTTAATAATTCCTGCCAAAAAGTGCTCATGAATCAGTTGTCCCTATCACTCACAATGGTCTTGGGTAAACCGTGTAGCCTGAAGACATCCCTAAAGGACAATTTTTCAACCTGTGTTGCATTGAAGTCTGTGGCAATGGATAAGGAGTGTGCAAAATTAGTTAACCTGTCCACCACTAAAAAAATGCAATCCTTACCATGTGCTCTTGGAAATCCAGCGATGAAGTCCATAGAGATACTCTCCCATTTGTGTTATGGGATGGGTAGAGGTTGTAACAGTCCTGCTGGATGTGTGTGTTCATCCTTGTTTACCTAACAAGTAGTGCATTCCTTGATGTGGCGCATCACATCCTCCTTCAACCATTTCCAAGAAAATATTTCCCTTACCTGTCTGTATGTTTTGACAAATCTGTGATGCCCTACCATCGGTGAGTCATGACATGCTTGTAGTACCTTGGCCTTAAAGGCTGACTCAGGGACCAAAAACATTTGTCCCTTGTAGTAGATGATGTCATCCATGATCCTGAAGTTGTCATCTTGTACCTGTCCATCCATCAACTGACATGCAAATTGCTTCTTTGAGTATTCTACTAATAGGTGAGCCTTCCAGTAGACTGAGATATTAGTCATAGCATAAACCAAAGGCCTTATCGATAATGTATCTGCTACTACATTATTCTTCCCTTTAACAAACTCAATGTCAAAATCATAGGCTTGTATCTTGCTAACCCACTTTTTTTGCCTCTCATTTAAGTCCTTTTGTTCCAAAAAGTACTTAAGAGTGTTGTGATCTGTCCTCACCATATATCTCGCTCCTACCAAGTATTACCTGAACTTGGCCAATGCATGCATGATGGCCAACATCTCTTTGTCATAGATGGTGTAAAGAAGCTCAGGAGCCCTCAAATTTTGTCTCTCATAGACAAGTGGGTGCCTATTCTACATAAGCATTGCCCCAATACCCTCCTCAGAGGCATCACACTCCACTGTGAAGGGTTGGCCGAAATCTAGTATAGCTAATATTGGGCACGTGCTCATTACTTTTTTCATTTTGTCAAATGTCACCTGTGCTTATGAACTCCATTTGAAGGCTCCTTTATTGGTCAAATTGGTCAAGGGTGCAAAAATATGTGAGAAAACCTTGACAAATCTCATGTTATAGCAACAAATGCCAAGAAACTCCTTCAATTCTATAAGGGTCTTAGGTTTGGGCCAGTCAACTATATCTTGGATCTTCTCTTGGTGTACCTGTACCCCCTTGTACCCCCTTTAATCCAATGATGTGTCCCAAATAGAAGACTTCTTTCATTCCAAATTCACATTTGGATTCCCTTGCATACAAGGATTGATCCTCCATGATGGCTAGACTCTGTTCTACATGTTGAATGTGCTCCTCCCAAGTCCTGTTATAGATCAATAAGTCATCAAAAAATACTAAGATTTGTTTCCTTAACTGCTTTTTGAAGACATGATTCATGCAATATTGAAACGTGGTTGGTGCATTAGTCAATCCAAATGGAATCACTAGGAATTCATATTGACCGTAATGACATCTGAAAGCAGTCTCGAGGACATCCTGCTCCCTCATTTTGATTTGATGATAGCCAGAGCACAAGTCAATATTGGTGAAGTAAACAACCCTATGGAGCTCATCCAATAGCTCATCAATCCTTGGAATGGGATACCTATTCTTAATTGTCTTCTTGTTTAATTCCCTATAATCAATGCACATGCACATGGTTCCATCCTTCTTCTTTACTAGTACCACTGAAGATGCAAAATCACTGGAACTTGGTCTAATCTGACCCATGTCTAGAAATTCTTTGATAGACTTCGTTATCTCATATTTGTACTTATTTGGGTTTCTATAGGGAGTGGTGATGACAGGTTTCACTCCCTCTTCCAGTTCTATGATATTCTCAAACCCCCTATCTGGCGGTGCTCCTGGTGGAATGGGTCCAAACACCTTGCTATGTTTGTCAATGATTCTCTGAATCTCTGGTGAGTAGTGAGCCTCTCCCTTCTTATCCACACATACTGATATCATAAACTCGTCAGCATATACAATGTCCTCTCTTCTGAAAATGGCCTCCATGTACTTTGTTGTAACCACCCTAGGTGTGTTTCCTAACATGCCCCTGAGAACTACCTTTTTTCAACTTTCCTCTGTGAAAGATGTCTCCATGGTTTTATAGTTGGTGGTGATTGGTCCCAACATACTAAGCCATTGAACCCCAAGGATGATATTTGTGTCTGGAAGTTCCATCACATAGAAGTCTTGTGCTAAATGATCTCTGCCCAATGTAAGCTTCATTCCCGGTATATACTTGTTACGGGGCATGGTGCTTCCTCCTACTACCTCCACCTTGAATCCTTCAAATTCCACCATGGGTATGTGCCTCCTCTGTAGTAGTGTTGAGTCAATAAAGTTGTGAGAAGCACCCCCATCAATGAGAACTAACACTTTTTGTCCCTGCAATACCCCTCTCATCCTGAAGGTGTTGTATTTGGGTACCCCACTGATGGATGCCAATGTAGCCTTCTTGTATGTTGCAATGTCGTGACCTGTACCTTCCTTTTCTACAGTTTCGGTGGTGTTTGCTTCTATGTTTTGTCGGTGGCCGAAATCTTCATCCTCCTCATTATCGTAAGTTACCTCAATGTAATGAGCCTTGCCTCTACCCATACATTTGTGGGATGGATCCCAAGGCTCTTTGCATGTATAGAATAGTTGCTTTCTTCTCAGTTTTCTTCTAGTGTTCTCATCCATTCTACCTCTTCCTCTGTCAAACCCCCTTGGGTCTCTTCCTCCTTGATTCATGGGAGGTCTTTGGTCTCTTCCTCCGATATTTAGAGGTGTTCTAGGAATGAATTTAGATTTTTCTTCTAGGCCTATATCTCTGGTCCTCCATATAGCAACCTACAAGTTGGTGGGGTTGAAATCCTTTACCCAACCCTTTAAGGGTTCCATCAATCCCTCTGTGAAAAGCATCATGAGTCTTGACTGAGACACATCCTGTACCATGAACGCTAACCTCTGAAACTCCTCAATATACACCTCTGGTGATCCTGCCTGCCTGAGTTGGGTGAGCTCCCTGAAATGTAGTTGTCGATCCTCCTAGTCAAACCTATCAATAAGCCTTTGTGTAAACTTGGTGTAAGCCATGATCTGATTGTGGCCTAGGGTAGTCAACCCATGGTACCACCAGTCATGAGATTTGCATTCCAAGTACATGGTGGAAAACTTGATGGCATCCATCTCTCTCATTGGGTTAAGATGTAGGTAAGTGTCCAGTTTTTGCACCCAATCCTGTGCAGTCATCTTGGAAGATCCATCAAAATAGGGGATTTCCATTTTTCCAGCCCTGCGCTCTAACTCATAGTTGTTCTTGTTGTACTGCCTGGTTTTTCCTCTGAGTTTAAATCCACAATACCGATCCAATGTAATTTGTCTTTGGACTAGTATGCTTAGTGAGTTATATTCCCTGACATACTAATCAAAATTGTCCTCAATTTCATCTTGGTAGTTTGGATGTGTCTGTTCATCCAAGAATGAAGGTAGATGGGGCCTATGGGTGGTCTTGTTATGTGTCTGTCCCTGTGGTGCACCTCCTCCATGGCTTTGTCCCTCAGTATGATAATAGGGAATATGCTCCTATTGATGTTTATTCCCTCCATGAGATCCACTAGCCTCTATGTTGGCATTAGTTTATGGACCCTTTCCCCCATGAGTCATCTACATCAGAAGTCGTGATATCATATCTTGTCTTTCGCTTACCTTTTTCAAGGTCTCTGTCATCTCTGCATGTCCCCTATGTGTTGCCTCCTGGTTTTCCTGCGGGTGATGTACAAGGTTTCTCTGTGACACCTCTATCGAATGTTGTAAGTCCCTAACAATTCCTGCTAGCATTTGTGG
This sequence comes from Picea sitchensis, assembly GCA_010110895.2. Lineage (NCBI taxonomy): Eukaryota > Viridiplantae > Streptophyta > Pinopsida > Pinales > Pinaceae > Picea > Picea sitchensis. The sequence goes on along the minus strand of SNQJ01S0003538.1, from coordinate 72,021 downwards.
CTCACTTTCCTCACATGATCCTTCCATTTCGGCCTCTGCCTCCTTTGTCGGTTTCCTTCTTCTGCCCATATAAATTCCACTGAACTTCTGCATGCGCTAACCCTCACAAGAAGGGAGGATCAACTCTTTGATACCACTGTAATGTTCCCAAGCCATTTTTTTCACTTGGAACACTAACTGCTCACTGTTTAACTAATGTGTGTATGTTTGCTTGGAGGTTTACTTATTGAGTTATGTCTTAGGGTTTGTAGATTCAGTTAACAAGCATATGAAAATAGATCTGAAGATATAGCAAGCGGAAATACAAGATATGACAAGCAACACCAGATATGGAACCAAAACAGCATAGATCTGACCTTTATTGATATAATATGAAAGAACTTGATACAATAAGGATGCAGATATGGAATAGCATCAGATAGGTCCAATAGATGAGATAAGAGCTGCTACAAAATGCTAAAGATAAGAAGAGATAAGCCTCCAAAGGTTGAATACAAGATGAAGACCAATACAAGATGAACCAAGGTCAAGTCCAAACCCCCCTGGTTGAAGATACACCCTCCTGGATAGCTATGAAGATGCAATATTTCAGCCTAGCTGATGGAAGCCTCCAAATGGCACCAAACTCTACAAAATGATAGATCGGGGCAAGCAGAATTCCCTCCTGAAGTCTCAAGTTGAAATGTCAATATCTGCCCCTCCAAATGATGAATCATCCAATAAAATTGCGCCCCCTGAATACTGGCAAGGCCCAATAATTCGGCCCTGATGAAGGAAACCTCCAAATGCAATGAAACTCTCTATAAATATAGATAGGGCCAAGGTAAACCTCTAGGTGAAGTCTCAAGGTGAGATCTGAATTTTTACTCCTCTAAACTGAATAGATCTGATTCCTAGTAGCACCCTCCTTCTCTCCAAATTGGGCCAATGCTCTAGGAAATCAACTGGATGGTATAACTCTCTCAAAATGCACTAGAGTTGAAGATCAAGGTTCTGCAAAGAAAACCCAAGTGCTCAAATCTCCAAAATCCTTCTCAAACCCTTGGATCGAATCCTCCTTCAAACAATGATGCGCCCCCTTGCTGAAAACCCTCAAGGGTACAGCTTGTTGATGCCCTGGATGAATGATGGTACCTGTGGCTATTGTATAATGGTGTGGGTGGAGTATTGCATCCTCGAGACCAAGCTTGGAACAAGAGAGGTGGGATCTTTCAACACCGAGTTGTCCTCTAGGGTTTGTATTCTCAAACCCTCAAAATTGTGTGCTCTAGAACCCAAAAGCAAAATACAATAATAATCCAAGATGAGTGAGAGGTGCGCCCTTGCCTTTCCTTTATACCTCCAATCAGTTTCTTTGTTGATTTAGTTAACCCCTAGGTTTAACTCCTAACTCAACCTCATGTGTTATATTTCTTCATTGAGTTACTTTTCCCTTTTCAAGTCAACTTAATATTATAATGTTGAGTTTAGTTGACTTTTCCCCATGCTGCATGAGACTATAGTATAGTGGGGATGACTAGACTACCAAGTCTCTCCAATTATGTTCATCAAGAGGTGGGGGACATTACATATTGAGACAATTGAGAAGAGATTTCAATGGAAATCAATTTCCCCCAATCGAAAATGCCCTGCTCCTTGACAGTAAAATATAAGATGTAAAGAATCATACGGGAAATGCTGGAAGTATTTTCTTGGCCCGTAATTCTCGTAAATAACCAGGAAATTTCCCGAAATGGGTTTTTGAACAAGATGACCTGCAATCTGGTAATATCTTCAGGGATGGTCGTGGGATTCTCCAATAATTCAGGTAAGAGATCTAGGTCATTGTCATGTTTTTTCAAGAAGTCCCTGCAATCTTCACCTTTGAAGGTGAGTGTTGGATCTAGGAGTTTCAACATTTTACAGAACACTTGAGGTGAAAGAGAGATGAGACAGTGATCTTGGAGTTGAATCATCCACTGGCTTGGTATATACTTCTCGACGCACCAGGAAACTAGTAACTTGTAGTCAAAAGCTTTAGGAACACATCATGCACGAGCAATTCCAGACGTCCAAATTACTTCCTTCTTAGCAGAAGGAAGTAATAAGAGTAAGCTCTAGACCACTGAAATTTCTGGTCCTCTCATCCAAAAATGTTCAAAGTATCTCCGCAGAATTGTTGTTGAACTGTTGCTACCATAAGTTGACGAGAGCATTCTTTTGATCCAGATAATATTTGAAATGAGTGCTTGAGAGATATAATATAATCTTCTGCAAATCATGCTTTAATGTGGTTTAATAAGAAATCTCCTCGAGCCCTTCGCCTATTAATGAAAATATTTATTGAACCTACATGATGATTTATTAGCATTAAACCATACTAAGTGTGTATTGGGAAAAGCGCGAAGGTGGCGGGGACGGACAAGAGAAAATAGCATTTGGGACTTTTGTGAACCTGGGAACCTGCCATTGTAGAAGGTTGAGAATTGGCTAAGTGTTGTAATGCGGTCGATCAAACTCAATATAGGAGAGATGAGGTACTTAGGAGCCCGGGGAGTCCAATGGTCAAAATGTAGATCATGGATCGTTTGGGTACAAAATGTATGTCACGGAAAAAGGGATATGAAAGCTTGAAACCCACCAACTCGAGAACCCGTGATTGTAGAAACGACTAAGTATAGGATAATGTGGTGATCAGTCAGGCTCATGATGTGAGAGTGTGGAGGGATATGAGGATCCGCGAGTCCGCCAACCCATGAACCCATTGTTTTGTAAAAAAAGACTAAGTATAGTAACTAGAAAGGGAGAATAGAGGGGGGAAAGAAAAGGGGAATTTGGGTAGGTATAGAAGAGGGAAAATAAATGGACAAAATAAGTTGGGAAAATAGAAAATGGGAGGGGAATTTTGAAAGAAGGAATTGATCTCAACAACTAGCTCCAACTTTGGGATGATAACCCCTTGTGGGTTGTCAAGAATCCAGATCCTTTTATGACCAGGTGCTTCCACCTATTGGGTTATGGAGTCAAAGTAAGAACATACAAACTGAAAAATAAAATTATGGACAATGAGAATGAGAAAGTCTTAGGAGAAGAAACCTTTCAAATGTTTCTCGTTGACAGGAAACATTAATATTTTACCCTTCATATCTTGGAGCATATAGGAGTTAAAACCCAAGATCTTCTCAACGACGTATGGTACGATCCAGAGTGCTTCAAACTTTGTATTCATGGATGGTTTCTCCTTGACCTTGTTCCAAAGTAGCACCAACTCTCCCTCCTGGAAATTCTTTATAGTTTTTCTCTGATCAAAATATATTTTGACGCTCTTCTTCCTCTGAGAAGTTTGATTCAGGGCTTTGCTTCATTCTTCTTCCTACTTCAACAACTARTTGATTCTCCTCTGCATGGGTGAACTATCTTCTATATCTTTGGTATTAACCATAGATATCAACGGATTGAGCTCGAGGCTAATCGACATTGTCACTTCTTTCCCATAAACCAATAGATATGGAGACATCTCGGTGCTATCCTTTGGGGTCGTTCTGCTTGCCCATAATGCATATGTTAGCTTCAGATGCCAATTCCTTTGGTTCTTGTTGATGGTTTTCTTTAGTATCTAAACAAGTGTTTTATTTGTGGATTTAGCAAGGCCATTACCTTGTGGATAATAATTCGATGATTGGCCCATGATGATTCCACATTATCCACAAAACTCTGTAAACTTCGACTAAATGAAAATCGAACCATTGTCTGTGATAAATTTATTCGGGACACCAAATCTCGACAGAATATTATCTTTGAGGAATTTAATTAGCTCTCCAGCATCAACCTTCTTTAATGCCACCACTTCTGGCCATTTCGTGAAAAAAATTGTAGCTGTGAGAATGTACATATGCCCCTTGTTGGACTTCAGATAAATTGTCTTGACAACATCAAGTCCCCATTGGGAGAATGGTTGTTCTACAATTAAGGGCTGCAAAGGCATCGCGGATTTCTTCAGTTTTTATGAAAACTGTTGGCATGAAAAACACTTCCTTATTGTGGCATACGAGTCTCTGAAAATTGATGGCCAATAGAATCCTTCTCTTATTATCTTGTGGGCAGTTGCAGTAGGTGCAAAGTGTCCACCGCATATTCCCTCATGGAATTCTCTTATTAGTTCTTGGGATTGATTTTCATCAACGCATCTCAGTAGTATGCCATCATAATTTCTTCTGAACATTATATCAACAATCAATACGTATTGATTTGTTGTCATCTTCAATGTTCTTTTCTCCTTGGGGTTCATCGTGACAGTAAATTGCTCGGACCTTAAGTAGCATATAATATCTTTGTACCATTCTGAATCACCCAATGGTTCTCTTACTGAAATTGAACTCATTACGTCAACTGAATCTCCGTTTGTGATGAGCTTACATAAACCTTGTCCTTTGATATCTTTTATCGGTTTAATTTCGATATCATATTCTTGTATCTTTGCCAACCAGTTAGCCCATTTTCCTTCTCTCAATTGTTGATTCAGGAGCATCTTCATTGGTGATGAGGGAACATAAGCAATAACATGGGAGTTAAATATGTACGTTTGAAAGTGTGTTATTGCTTTTACAAGAGCCAAGGCCTGCTTCTCCAGTTTTGAATACCTCAAATCATAATCATGTAGGTTTTTTCTCATGAAACTTATTGGGAGTTATTCTCCTTTGATATTGTTCTGAGTAAGAATGGAGGCAACAATTGTCTCTATAGAAAATGAATAGATGATGAAATCTCTTGAAAGTATGGACTAATGAGGATAGGAGCAGTGGTGATTTTTCCTTTGATATTATTGAACGCCTCTTGAGTATCCGTTGTCCATTCGAACCTCTGCTCATTTTTCAGCAACAAATTTATCGACTTCACGATACTTGCATAATCAGGAACAAATCTTTGCACAAAATTGATCTTGCCGAAAAATTATTGGACTCCCTTCTTGGATTTCGGGCGGTTGAGCTCGTTTATTGCATTAATTCTGTCCAGATCTATGTAAATCCCTTCCTTGCATACAATATGGCCCAACAGTTTTCCTTGAGTCACAATGACCAAGTATTTCTTTGGATTAAGAGAGACACCATATAATATACATCTTTCAAAAACCTTTCTTAAATGATGGATATGATCATCCCTTTTCTTTGAATGCACTGTCAAGTCATCTTGATAGTCTTCCATAAAATTTCTTATCAACCCGCTGAATGCATGATCCATGGCCCTTTGGAATGTGGCTCCAACGTTCTTCAAACCAAAGGGAATTCTAACATATGCATATGTCTCCCAAGGTGTGATAAATGTTGTATTTTCCCTATCTTCCTCAGCCATCAAGACCTAGTTATATCCAGAAAAACCATCCAACATGGACATGCAGGCGGATCCAATAACTTGTTGGAGAAGGAACTTTGCATTAGGTAAAGGAAAGTTATCATTTATGCTTGCTTTGTTAAGGTATCTGAAGTCAACACACATCCAGATTTCCCTAGTCTTTTTTCTTACAATCACAGGATTTGATAGCCAGTATGAGTGTCTAATGGGATAAATTATTTATGCCTTCTTCAATTTCTCCAATTCAATATTTACTAGAGGTTTCAGCTTGGGATTCATCATCCTTGTTTTTTGCTTGACTAGCTTTGCTCCTTCCCTCAAAGGAATGATATGTTGGAATATAGTTTTATCATAAGATTTTAAATCATCATAGGTCCAAATGAACACATCGATGTATTCTTTGAACAAGGAAACATATTGATGAACTTCCTCAGTGGTGCAATCAACTCCCAAGTTGACATATTTCAGGGAACTGTTAGTTCCAATATTGACTTGTCTCATTTCTTGCCCTTTTCGAACTGAAACTTATTCAAGGAGATTCTTAGCATGATCGTCTTTCGTAAAAAGAGATTCATTTTGTATACAATCTTTAGGGATAGTAGACGAGTGATCGCCTTCATCATCATCATTATTTAACAAAAACATTTACAGGCGTTCATCATTCTCAAACACTTGCAAGTACTCAATGTAATCGGGCACGGACGGTTGGAAAGCTCTTTCTACTTGGAAAGATGTTTTGCTTTGGATATCATCTAGGTTTGAAAATGAGGCTGCCACGGCCAGTGAATTTTCCTTGCGATTCTTGTCCCTTGGAATAATTTTTTTTTTTTAAGGAAGTGAAAGATTCCATCAATTCATTAAATCTTTTGAAATACAACTAAGTCTTTCCTTTTTTATTTTACACCTCTAGGTAACCTGATTGATGACCAACTATGAGTCACCATTTACAATTAGATGTTCTATTTTCATTTCATGTGCAAGGATCATCCCCTGAATCAAAGCTTCATACTCTGCCTCCTTATTAGTGMTTGAAAACTCCAGTCTAATAGCGTGTGGATGCATAATCTTACTTGGACTCATAAGAACAATTCCAACTCAATTTCCAGAGCTTGAATAGGCTCCATCAAATGACATCCTCCAATACCCTTCAAATGAATATTCTTGATTCTTCGTGTCTTGTGCTTGCTGTGGAATTTTGTTATGCTCTATGTCTAGGATTGCATAGTTTCCAATTCTGGCATTTATATAGTCCTCCATCATTTCATTATCCTTCTTTTTGAAGGAGAAGGGTTTTCTAGGTTCACGAGGCACTTTAATCATTGCTCCTTCTTTGCCTGGAAAACTCATACAACTTCCATCATTCATTATATATCCTCTGATCATAGATGCCCAATCTCTTCCCAGCACAACTCCATATGTCGGAGGAAGGTCCACCACAATAATATTGAAAACTCTAATGATATGGGGGGATTTTTTAATAAAAGCATAAAAGTCCTTGATTTGTCCATAAGTTGGCACTTTTCTAGAATCAATTGCCTATATAATTTCACAGGTTTCATAATACTTGGTGCAACTCATGCCCAATGCCTCCATGACCGCCAGTGGCATGATATTTTTTGTCGCGCCAGTGTCAACTAAACAATTATGCAGTGCAACATCATGATTTTCAATAGAAATGTAAAACGGAGGAATTTTACCTCTCAACTTGGAAGTTGATTGGCTAGGGATTTTTTTTGGATTGGTAACAACAACTTCTACTCTTTCAAATGGATCATCCAACAACTTCAAGATGTTTCCTCTTTGCTGGAGAATCTTTACCACTTTCGTAAAGGCCAGGGTTATCCTTAATTTACTCAAATCCTCTACAACATTATATGTCATTTGAGTGAAGTTTGACGTCATGTGTTGTATTTTACTTCCAACGCTATCTGTCACTTTCTCATTTGTTTTTTCATTTTCCTTTTCTTTTTGGTTCTCTTTATCAGAATCGCCTTTATTTTTTGGTCTATTTACAAATCCTCTTGTCTAGGCGACATTTTCTTGCGAGTTGGGATCGTTGTCGCCCTCTTCAAATATATACATGTATGTCTCGCATCTGTCCATATGAACAGTTTCAGAGCTCTCATCATGTGAGTAATAATTCTCTTGCTTGATTAATTGCTCGGCATAGACATCATCTAGAACAACCACATTTGGAGTAGGTTGTCTGGGAACCCTTGGTCTTTGCGGATTATCTGTGTTTTCAAACCCCACTCTGTTTTCTTGGGGAGGGTTCCTCCTTTGCTCTGGGATTGGAATTCTTGGACTTGGCATGTGATTATATCCCCTTCTTAGTCTGGTTATTTATTTGATGGTTCTATTCCTCTGTGCAATTTTGATTCTTTGCTTAGTTTCTTGTGTTTCCATAGGGTCAACCTTTACATCAGGTATGGTTCCCTTGTATGGTTCCCTTGAAAAATTCTCCTCCCATCATTTGGTTTTGAGTCGGTCGAGGCTTGAATTCTTCATTCTTTCTTGAACTGGAAGCTCCTTGATTATCAATACTTAATCCTCCCAGTTGCCTTTGTAYTCTTCCCAATATAATGTCAGGGTCGRCACCCRTTTCAATCATAATTTCTTCCATATCAGTGGCTTTAGTCATTGCCTCTTCCAAAGTATCCATTTGGGATGTTCTGATAGCATATTTTACATTTGAGGGCATTGCATTCTTATAACAACCGATAATGACTGRGTCATTTGGTCTTTTATCTTCTGGAATCCTACTCAAGGTTTTATTGAACTTGAGATTAAAATCTCATATCCTTTCATTCTTCCTCAGACCAATCTAGGTGAAATCATTGAGGAGGGTATCGTAAGAAATTGGAGGGGCAAACATAGTTAGGAACATAGCTTCGAGGTCATTAAATGAGTGAACGGATCTACTGGAAAACGTTGTATACCATTCATATGCTATTCCTGATAAGGTTTGAAGAAACAACCTTACCATGACATCATCATACTCAACACGGTGAAAATCACAAACATCAAGAAACAAGTGCAGATTCCTCTTTGCATCGATTGCTCCATCTCCAGAAAATTTATTTAAGGTGCCCTTAGGGAGAACATGGAGATCATGTTGCTCACCTATAAGATTTAGAGGGGAATCTCTTACCCTCCTTTGATTTTCAAATACTGGGTTTCCCTAATTTCTTGCATCATCTCTTCCACCTCCTTGTCTCTCCTCATGATGCTCATCTCGAGGTAGTTCGTTTCTTTCCTCCATGTTTGGGGAGACTTTAGGTCTAGGATTTTCACTTCTAAGAATAAAGAGTTGCTTTCTTTTACTTCTGGTAATGGGTCCCTTATATTTGTCCAGCTTCAATCCCGACCTCGTTCTTGTGTTGTTCTAGCTAGCCTTTGATTTCTTCGGTCTTGTTGTTCCTCTCTCCTCTGTCTTCGAAGGATTTATCTTTCTTCTTCTTGGACCAAGATCTACCAGGATATTTCTAACTCTTCTCGAGTCTTGGCTATTGTTATTACGAGATTGTACAACTGATGTAAAATGCTTCGTTGATTATTCAATCCAATTTCCAAACGGGGTTGATCACCTTGGGGAAAAGTCATATATTCTTTCAAAAATGCTAGGCCAGGTTCCAAATTTCAGTTCACGTCCCCAGTATGGTCGTAAAAAATGTTGATGCTTGAATTCGTTATGACTGAAATGAAAACCTCACGAGGATGTAAATCCCCCTGCGTTTTTATACAGGTGGTACTCCTCTTTAGATTTTCTTAGGATATCTATATATTCAAATGTGGGACTTGACAGAAGTCCATCGCAGTAATTCAAAGAAATATAAATATTGCAAGACAATAAAAGGGAAAAAAAATTGTTTTATTTTTAAAGAAAGTTCTTGAGAAAGGACCAGGAATCACACACTTCCCACGTTAAAGAAAATAAGCAAAATTTCCTCACATCCATCATAACTTAAGATAAAGATTTATGATCACATAAAAATAAAAAGAAGATGATATGCATGCACAAGATAACTTTAAGAGAGTGGACACATGGGAATATCAAATAAAGATAATGATAGATCAACCTAAAATACTTTATATTCTAAAAACAGGGTTACAAAGCCCAGTCGAGATTGTTCCCAAAATAACTCTCTTGAAATTTCTAAAAAATATATAGTTTGTTACCTATTCTTTGAAATTGTAAATGTGTTTGTCTTAAAGACTTGGATTGGGGCTCCCGCGGACCATAAAGAAAATAAATACAAGAAACACGATTTTAGAAGGAAGACGGTGGGAGGTAGAAGGATCAACAAGACTTGGTAAGAAGAAAAAGAAGTTATCAATCTATGGTTAAACCTTTCTAGTGAAAGAGGTGGAATAACTGGATGAAGGACTTGATAAATAAAAGAAGGATGTGATCAACATAAACTTACTATGATGGTCTCTCATGTGTTCATTTTATTGCTAATGTCATTGTGTAGTTTTCATCAACGGTTACAGGAACCGCCTCAACTGCTTCATGCCCTTCATTTGCCAGTTTATCGATGGCCTTCTTGAACCATTCTTCGATGTAACTTTTCATAGGTGCCACTTTGACTTCATGTTGGATTTTCATGTTGAACAGCTCGCCCTCCGAGTCTCAGAGATCAATGGAAATGCCATGTAATACTCTTCAATATCCTGATTTTTTACGGAGTAATGCACTAGCCAATTATCTATGGCGTTCTCATCATATACAATTATGCCATATAAATTTTCAATTGAAAATCCTTTAAAAATCTCAACTTGCTCATCGAACTGTTGTTTTGTTAGGACAACGAGTTGAGGATCAACTTGGGATCTTCGACTTCATTAGTGCTTCCGGCTAGGTCCACCTCCATGAGCCTTTTGAATAGCTCTTCTCTCCTTGTTATGGCTTGGTTGCACGCCTTAACAATGTTGTTCAAATTCTTTATTTTCTCTTTCCAGCATGCATTCAGTTGCTTGATCCGACTTGTAGAGGGAAGGTCCTCCTCTCGTCTCTTTAGCTCTGACATGTTGGAAACTTTAAAACTAATTGGTATCACGACATCAAGGTAGAAACCTTCTTCAATTTTTAGGTCGACCTATAGATATTCAAGGAAGGCATGCGCCCTCTAGCCAAAATAAATCATGCTCTTTGAAATTTCCTAAGCTTCTGTAATTAGTGCCATTATTTTCTTGATATTATTCTCCACATAGCTCCTGGATGATGTGAGTAAGCTTGAGGATCCTTTTATTTTTGTTGCGGGCATGGTGGGTTCGACAACTTCCAAAGGGATGGCAAGGAGTGGAAGAGGCATCAAAGTCTCTTCCAGTTTCTTAATCCTTTCCTTTAACTTTATATTTTCTGCTTCGAGACCACCAATACATCACCGGTTTCTTTATGAATTATGGAAATTTGGGAAGGCCACATATTTCTTGGGTTAACTTCTAAACGATCTTTCCCCTTTTTATTCTTCGCATCACAATTCTCGATAATTAATTTCTTAGATTCATTGTCAAAGACAATGCTCTGAAATACAAATTATTCTTCTTCGTCAAATATCTCATTCTCAACAATTTCCAACGACTGATTCTGGTGGGCCGCGCCTCCTGGTTGGTCATTATTAGGAAACATCTTCTCAATGTCAGCGTTAAGCTCCATATCTTCGATGGAGAAGCTATTGATGTCACTTTCGACGTGAAGCTCTTCTTCCTCTTGTACAATATTCTTCCTCTTCTTCCTCATAGGAATTTTATGGGAGCTTTCAATTTTTCCTAGAGGGGGGTTCTTGTCTCCTCCTCCGCCTAAACTATTGTTGATTACTTTGTTAGATGGGTGGGCCACTAGAGCACTGCTCTGAGGTGTTTTAGTCTTAGGAGTATCATTTAGGGACTGGGCACTCTTCTCACTGGGACCCTTTCCTCTATGTTTGTATAATTCATTTGTACTGAGTACCGTCTCTAAATCGCCAACAGTGTGGGTAGGGTTTCCCAGGTTATTATCTTCTTCTTCTCCTAGAACAATGTGGATAAAAGAATTGCTAAAACCCACTGTTAACATATGCTCCAAAAAAAATTTGTTAGGTTCAAACCCTCTAATATTTTCAGCATACTTGAGATTCAAGTTCTGGAAGTGGTTTGCAAATTCGTCAATTTTGTTGATACTTCTGAATACAAAATCCCCAATTTTCCAAGGCAAAGGTATGAATTGTTTTTTTTTCGTTTTTCATGAAAAAAGTGCAGCCCAAAGTTATATTGCCTTGCAACTTCTGTAACAAACATTATGTCGGATATATGGCATGGAAGAAAGGAGGGATTCTCCTTAGAACTGAAAATCCTGATAACATTGTAATTTTCCATTTGCTCCAAAGTCCCCTTTTTATCCAAGAATTTACTACCCTGAGTGACTATTCTTAGGGTATATTTTCCAAACAACAATCCTTTAAGAACCGAGACAAAGTCGTTGAAAACTTCATAAAAATTCAGGGAAGCTTTGTGCCTCTATAACGCTTGGTACCAAAAGGTCATGAGGTCAAATTCATAGTTCACCTTCTTGCATATAGACAATTTAGGAAATTGACTGCAATGCGCTATCGCAAAAACCAAATAAGAAGACATAAATAATTTCTTATCCTTTTTATACTGAGACAATTGGGAAGAGATTCCAATGGAAATCAACTTCCCCCAATCGAAAATGGCATGCTCCTTGAATATAAAATATAAGATGTAAAGAATCATACAGGAAATGCTCGCAGTATTTTCTTGGCCCGTATCTCTGGTAAATAACCATGCAATTTCCCAAAATGGGTTTTTGAACAAGTTTAATTGCAATCCATTAATGTCTTCAAGGATGGCCGCAGGATTCTCCAAGAATTCAGGAAAGAGATCCAGGTCATTGTCATGTTTTTTCAAGAAGTCCCTGTAATCTTCACCTTCGAAGGTGAGTGTTGGCTCTGGGAGTTTCAGCATTTTACGAAACACTTGAGGTGAAAGAGAGATGGGAGAATGGTCTTGGAGTTGAATCATCTGATGGCTTGGTATATACTTCTCAGCGTGCTAGGAAACCAGTTCCTTGCAGTCAAAAAATCCAGGAACACATCCTGCATGAGCAATTACAGACGTCCAAATTACTTCCTTTTGAGCAGAAGGGGATGAATAATAAGAGTACACTCTAGACCACTGAAATTTTTGGTCCTCTCGTCCAAAAATGTTCAAAGTATCTCCTCAAAATTGTTGTTGAGTTGTTGCTACCATAAGTTGACGAGAGCGTTCTTTTGATCCAGATAATATTTGAATGAGCGCTTGAGAGATATAATATAATCTTCCACAAATCATGATTTAATGTGGTTTAATAAGAAATCTCCTCGAGCCCTTCGCCTATTAATGACAACCTTTATGGGACCTGCATGATGAGTTATTAGCATTAAACCATACTAAATGTGTATTGGGAAAAGCGTGAAGGTGGCAGGGATGGACGAGAGAAAATAGCATTTGGGACTTTTGTGAACCCACCAACTCGCGAACCCGTTGTTGCAGAAGGCTGAGAATTGGCTAAGTGTTGTAATGTGGTCGGTCGGACTCAATATAGGAGAGATGAGGTACTTAGCAGCCCGAGGAGTCCAATGGTCAAAATGTAGATCATGGATCGTTTGGGTACAAAACGTATGTCACGGAACAAGGGATATGAAAGCTTGAAACCCGCCTACCTAGGAACCCGCGATTGCAGAAATGGATAAGTATAGGATAATGTGGCGGTTGGTTAGACCCATGATGTGAGAGTGTGGATGGATATGAGGATCCCCGAGTCTGCCAATCCACGAACCCACCATTTTGGAAAAAAAATGACTAAGTATAATAACTAGAAAGGGAGAATAGAGGGGAAAAAGAAAAGGGGAATTTGGGTAGGTATAGAAGAGGGAAAATAAATGGACAAAAGAAGTTGGGAAAATAGAAAATGGGAGGGGAATTTCGGAAGCAGGAATTGATCTCAACAACCCTTCGGTGCACTACCAAGTTTCGAACCCATTTGCACCATAAGTTTCTTCAGTACCACCCCATAGTGTGAAGTTGGTGACTGGATAAGGCACACTTATGAGTATTGATTGCGGTGGACAACTAGCTACAACAAGGCGTAGTGTTCCTCAAGTAACCATCACCTAAGAGTTATAACCACTAGCTCGAGGACATGTAAAGTTAGTTATGATCAACTTATGTAACCGACTTATGGGTTGAGGTGGTACTCATGGGGAACATAATATATAAGGTTGTAAGTAGAGAGATAGGAAAGGAGAGGCTTGTTAGAGAGACCATAGGAGGAATATTTGGAGAGAATAAAGGTGTAGAATATGTATTACACTTTGTCTAGTTTTGTAATAGAGACTGTAACTATGATCTCTGTCATGTAAACATCCTACTATTATGAGGAAATAATGGAAGATCAATATTGTTTTGACTCATACCTGTCTTCTATGTGATGATTGTTGTGATATTTAGTGTGTATTTGCAATCTTTAAGGGATATTTAATGTATCTTTATAATAATGTCAAAATATACCTACATGAAAATATATTACAAGTCATTTTTATTTTTTTTCGAGACAAAAATCATTGTATTGGTATTTCGAGTGGAAATAAAATATACATGGATGATCCCTTTGACTTATAATGTTAATAGTTATTTCCTTTATAGATTTCCTCTATCATATAAGACTATAGCCTATCCTTGTGACTTTCACTATTACAATCATCCTTATATAGGTCCCTGTGTAAACAAATAGTTCCACGACATCATATTGATGCTAAGACAAAACCATGAAACAAACTCTCTCTAAGTTTACATAAACAAAAAATAAAAAATGAACAAAAATCCATTCATCAAAAAAGTTGTAAGAGTATCAAATTTGTAGGAGTATGGTCCTTAATCTCATGAACAAGCAAACAACCTTCCCCAAAAATGAGTGCTTCCTTTGATAATGAATCAACTTCGTGGTTGAATTCTCGGTAGACATAAGAAAAGGACACCTTTCCAAAAATTAATTTATTTTCCATAATCCTATCCAAAATAGGCCCCAACTCCAAGTTAGAAATGTTATTTTTACCATTTGCCTAGTCCATTAGAAGTTTGGAGTCATCAAAGACCCATAGCCTCTTAACCTGCCTATCCACTGCAACCTTAAGTAGGATCCATAGAGAATAGATTTATTCTCTGTTGTTTGTTCCCAAACCTGCCCCATACTTTAGTAAAAGGTAATTTGCATTATCTAGATAAAGAATGGCCCCAACTTCACAAGTTCTTGGAGTACCCTCACATGTTCCATCAAAAAATTCCCAAGGATTAATGTGATCTATAATCTGTTCTTAAAGGATTCTTGGAACAATATTATTTGGTTGATTCCTTCATTCCCCATAAGAGAATCTAATGTGATGTGAAAGTCTTCCTAACTGTGTCTCCTTATCTTCAAAAATCAACTTGTTTCTGGTTAACCAGGTGCCCCATAACACATACACAAGTAGTGCTCTATGTGAGGAAACACATTTATCAGTCATCTAGAATTCCATACATTCCAACAAATTTGATTTATCCCGATGAATTTGTAATTTTAAACTATTGGAAATTCCCATCCATATAGCTTTGGTGAATTGGCAGTAAACGAATAAATTATATTAAAATTTATATCAGTTTGATACATGAAATCTACCTACATTTTGATATTTCAGTGTGTATACCTACATGAAATTATATTACAATTTACAAGGTTGTAGAAAATTTGTACATCTGTCTATTCCTTTATTTGTGCAAATGGAAACTTAAAACCCTTTGTTGTGCAAAAAAACCAAAAATTGTCTTGTCAGACAAAGAGGGAAAATTTTGTGTTGGTGTAAATTTTTCCTTGGTGCAAAATGAATGCTAAGCTACACTAAAATGCATGCCTAGGTCTCAAAACTCATTCAACTTGAGTGGTTCAAATTGTAAATGATTTGTTAAGTCATTTTGCATAATCATGTATACTTTGTTTTTCATTTGCAATCATAAAAGAATTTGTTGTGCAAAAATAGGCAAGAGATGCCTAGTAAAACCCTGGAAACACACAACATGTTTGTAAAAAGTAAGACAAGTTTGTATTATACCTTAGATTTTAGTTGCACAAGTTGTTGGGGGTGTGGTTTATCATATTAGACCTATTCATGTTGTTAATTTTGCAATTGCAAGTTTAAAAATGGATGTTGTGCAAAAGAGGCAAAGTTTGCCCTGCAATTTGGAAGGTCAAAACTATACTAAGTGACCAAATTAAAATGCACACACAAGCTTCCTTGTAGCTCCAAAAATTGTTTTATAAGTTGTAAGATGGATTTGGATATATGGTAAATTTACCTATGTCATCTAAAGTGCAATTGAAGAATAGGAGAGGTTGTTTTCATGCACTTGATTTGGGATTCCATATAAATTTGAAGGCAAAACTGCCTTACAATACAATGCATGCCTTAGTCTCAATTTTGACCCAAATTGAGTGGTTCAACTTGCATAAGGTGTAGTTTGTGATTTTACACCTGTCTATATTCTTAGATTGACATTTGGTGAAGGGTGAAATATACATTTTGGTTTGGGGTTACATGCTTGAATTAATACATATTGTTACATATACAACTCTGAAATTCTTTATAGTGATAGATGATAGATTAATGATTCCACAAGTGAAATATTGTGGTTGTATATGAAGATACCCAATAGGGTATTTATGCAAGAATGCTTTCATATTAGGGTTTAAGACTAGGGTTGCATATAATTTGTTGTTGCTAAAGGTAAATAAACTACTTATAAATTTTGGTGTTCCATTAAGGACCAACTACCTTAATATTGGTTAGGGAAAAACACACATAATTGGTACAGACTTAAACCAATTCCCACTTTAGTATGGAAATTTTGAAAATCCATGTTTAATGAAAATTCAAAAATTTGATCGGGGTGGTAGGAGTGGGAGGGATCATCATTTGCCCAAGAGGAAATAAAAAACTCACCTTCCATTGGAGCCTTGGAATTGCATCCAATAATCAAGTTGAGGCTTAAGCTCTGTATCAAGGCCTTCTCCTTGCCAAAGATATGAACATCCACTCCATTTATGTCATTGACGACTCTAATATAATCATAAATCATGCCCGCAAAGGCTCTCACCCCCCGAATACCCATTTAAATGCCATATCCCATCGAATCTCTACAATTACCAAACACTTCTGCAATGTTTCCTTTTTTCATGTACTCAGACACAATAATCAAATTGTTGATATTCAAGCGAATCTGGCAATCACTATGGAGTCAGGTTTGCTGGTTGTCAATGGTCTCACACAACTAAGCCCCATCCCATGATCTCTTCGCCTAATCTGCAGTCACTAGCCAACTAGCGGCAAGCTCACCCGTCTGCTCAGATTGACACTTGGACCTTGAATTCGGTCACCAACACGAACCCTTCACATCACGACACCTCTCTCACTCTGACTCTGCCTCTCGGCACTTGGATCTGGTCCCTCACACTTCTACATCTCACCTCTCGTCACCTTGAAGTTCCCTCTTTCACCTCAACGTGTGCCACTCCTTCCACACCCTTCATTTCCCCCGGCTTGGGAAGTCACTTCAGCACTCTTCCAGCGGCATCAACTTGTTGTAACAAGACCTGGAGGGTGACGAATTCGCTCAGCATGATTTCATGGGAGTACTATTCATTTAATTCGGGCAATGTGAGTAGTACCAGAATCAATAGAGTGTATGATATTACTTTGTGTGCACATTCAAAGACGGTTAATCGAAATCGTCCTTGGAATCTCGCACAGATGATGGATCATATCAAAAGAAGCATGGCGCATCACTTGGGCTTATCTCATATTCTAAAGAATAGTGGGAGCTCTATCCCTCCTCCGAACACAGATATTGTCTCTTGCATCATTCAGACAGGCAGCGAAAGCAATCTCAGAAAAATGAGAAGGAGCACAGGAAGTCATCATGCCATCTCAGTGGAAGAACATAATGAACTGGTAAATACGGTGCAAAATCTGCAAAACAACCTTCAAAGACCTGTCAACTCAAGTCCTAACAATAATGGATATTACCATCTAACAATGAGAAGAGCACCAGCGGACAAGGGACGAATGTGAGGCACTAAGGCAACAGTTAGCTAATCTTCAATTTGGGGCCAGATCTGTTTCACCTTCGGCTTTCCCAACATCTTATGTAGCCATCTCCGATGAAGCCTCTTCTCCTGGACCTCAACCGCAAATACTAGACTGGAATCTGAGGCAACCAGAAGAAGAAGAACCTCCAGCATCGAACGAGAACAATGTATAAGTGTATGCGCTGGTTAATGGTTTTTTTGTTAGGCTCTTATTGCAATATTTTCACTGTAAAAGCTTTGGTTGGCTTTAGAATATTAGAAAGTATCACCTCTGCTCACCACCTATCTACTGGGAGCCGACAGGGAGGCAATTTTTGTGATTACAAGTCCTACAAAATACTTTTTGTACTTCTCTTGCGATTATTCGCAACCTTTTAATATAAATTTTCTCTGGTTTCCGTTAAAAAAAAAAAATTCAAAATTTTGACCTCATCTACTTGATGTTTCTGATATCTATTTCCCATGAAATTTGAACCTTATCATCGAATGTCAAATATTATTTGTAGTAGAATGTATTTCACTTTTGTAAAACCAAAATCACTAGGTAACCCAAGAAAATTGAACACTGAAATAATGCACTTTGTTGGTGGGTTTTGGTCACAAGGGTGGATAAAACCCCCTTAAGCTCAATAGGTGTGGGTTGAGCCTCAAGACAAATGGTGATGGATTTAAACCAAACCCTAGATATATTTACGTATATCAAATCCTACTTTAGATAAGATACAAAAATAAAAAGCATGAAATGAAAGCTACCTAACATGAAATTATGCACATTATGCACATTGTCCTTGTGAAATTTCATGAAAATGGGGCACTGACTAAAATGCCCACCCTATTAGGGAAAAATGCAAGATGTATATATGTTGTTGTGTCCCCAGAATTTGGTGAAGGTTGAAATATACATTTTGTTTTGGGGTTACATGCATGAACTAATATGTAATCCTACATATACAACTCTGAAATGATTTATAGTGATAGATGATAGATCAATGATTCCACAAGTGAAATATTGTTGTTATGGACTATTGTTATATATGAACATACCCAATAGGGTATTTATGCAAGAATGATTTCATATTAGGGTTTAAGGTTATGTATCTATAAATATGAAATATTTGGAAGATATATATATATATAGTGCATGTGCTAAGTGCTAATTATATGTATTTTATCCATATATTACATTATGAATGGTCATGGTATGAAAATTACCAGTGTGGAGGAAATTGGGCAAATGTTGTATTTGTAGCTTGTGTATGTATTTTAATTTGCATGAGCAATTATTGTTTTATAAGCCATATGCATACTTCATACATATAGGTTCCATATTCATAACAACAAAGATGCCTAGTAAAACCCTAGAAATGCACAACTTGTTTGTAAAAAGCAAGGTAAGGTTGTATTATATCATAGATTTGAGTTGTGAAAAATATATATATGGTAAATTTACCCATGTCATCTAAAATTCAATTGAAGAACAAGAGAGGTTGCTTTCATGCACCTAGATTCAATATGTCATGTAAATTTGAAGACAAAATTGTCTTAGAGTAAAGTGCATGCCCTAGTCTCAGTTGACCCACATGGAGTGGTTCAACTTGCAACATGTGTAATTTGTGATTTTACACCTATTTATAAACTTATATTGACATTTTTCACACAAAAACCTACATGATGTGCATAAAGGCTAAAAATTGCCTTGTAAAACCAAAGGGCCAAATTGTTAAAGTTGGATATATGAAACTGTATGCCCAAAGTTGGCTAAGGCCCCATAATTTAATATTTAAGTTGTAAATTGATGATTACAATATTTATAACATGTTTGTACAATTAGTAGTGAATTTACACTCCAAAAAGGATGGTTTATATGCACAAAGATTCACGACCTTTGATGAATTAGAGGATTGTGGGTTATGAGAGAAACCAAGGTTGGATATGCATTTCAATCATAAAAGACTTTATGGTGCAAAACTAGCCAAGAGATGCTTAGTAAAACCCTCAAAATGCACAACCTATTTGTAAAGAGTAACCCAAGGTTGCATTATACCTTAGATTTGAATTGTGCAAGTTTATGGGGATGTGTTTTATCATAGTAGACACGTTCATGTTGTTTATTTTGCAATTGCAAGTTTAAAAAGGGTTTATATACAAAAGAGGTAAAGATTGCCTTGTAATTTGCAAGGTCGAAACTGTACTAAGTGACAAAATTAAAATGCACGCCCAATCTTCCCTCTAGCTCCAAAAATTGTTTTATAAGTTGTAAGATGGAGTTAGATAAATGGTAAATTTACCTATGCCATCTAAAGTTCAATTAAAGAACAAGAGAGGTTACTTTCATGCACCTAGATTTGATATTTCATGTAAATTTGAAGGCAAAACTGCCTTAGAGTAAAATGCACGCCTTAGTCTCAATTTTGACCCAAATTGAGTGGTTCAACTTGCAAAAGGTTTAGTTTGTGATATACACCTGTCTATAAACTTATATTGGCATTTTCACACAAAAACCTACCTGATGTGCATAAAGGCTAAAAATTGTCTTGTAAAACCAAAGGGCAAAATTGTTAAAGTTGGCTATATGAAACTGCACACCCAAAGTTGGATAAGGCTCCATAATTTAATATTTAAGTTGTAGATTGATGATCGCAATATTTATAACATGTTTGTACAATTAGTGGTGCATTTACACTCCAAAAAATATGATTTCTATGTACAAAGATTCACAACCTTTTGATGAATCAAAGAATGGTGAGTTATGAGAGAAACCAAGGTCAGTTATGCATTTTCAGTCATAAAAGACTCTGTTGTGCAATAATAGGCAAGAAATTCCTAGTAAAACCCTCAAAATGCACAACATTTTTGTAAAAAGCAACCCAAGGTTGTATTATACCTTGGATTTGTGTTATGCAAGTTGATGGGGTTGAAATTTATTATAGTAGACCTGTTCATATTTTTTATTTTGTAACTGCAAGTTTAAAAAGGGTTGTTGTGCAAAAGAGCCAAAGTTTGCCTTGTAATTTTCAAGGTCGAAATTGTACTAAGTGACAAAATTAAAATGCACGTTTGAGCTTCCCTGTAGCTCCAAAAATTGTTTTATAAGTTGTAAGATGGAGTTATAAATATGATAAATTTACCTATGTCATCTAAAGTTCAATTGAAGAATAGGAGAGGTTGCTTTCATGCACCTAGATTTGGTATTTCATGTAAATTTGAAGGCAAAACTGCCTTAGAGTAAAATGCACTCCCTAGTCTCAAGTTTGACCCGAATTGAGTGGTTCAATTTGCAGAAGGTGTAGTTTGTGATTTTGCACCTGTCTATAAACTTATATTTTCATTTTCAGACAAAAAACCTACCTAATGTGCATAAAGGATAAAAATTGTGTTGTAGAACCAAAGGGCCAAATTGTTAAAGTTGACTATATAAAATTGCACCCATAGTTGTCTAAGGCTCCATAATTTAGGATTTAAGTTATAAATTGATGATTACAATATTTATAACCTCTTTCTACAATCAATAGTGCATTTACATTCCCAAAAGGATGATTTCTATGCACAAATATTCACAACATTTTGATTAATCAGAGGATGGTGGGTTATGAGAGAAATCAAGGTCAGTTTTTCATTTTCAGTCATAAAAGACTCTATTGTGCAAATATAGGAAAGATATGCCTAGTAAAACCCTCGAAATGAACAACATGTTTGTAAAAAGTAACCCAATGTTGTATTATACCTTAGATTTGAGTTGTGCAAGTTGTTGGGGGTGTGGTTTATCATAGTAGACTTGTTCATGTTGTTAATTTTGCAAGTGCAAGTTTTAAAAGTATTGTTGTGCAAAAGAGACCAAGTTTGCCTTGTAATTTGCAAGTGCAAGTTTAAAAAGGGTTGTTGTGAAAATGAGACAATTTTTTCCTTGTAATTTGCAAGGTTGAAATTGTACTAAGTGACAAAAGTAAAATGCACGCCCAAGCTTCCATGTAGCTCCAAAAATTGTTTTATAAATTGTAAGATGGAGTTAAATAAATGGTAAATTTACCTATGCATCTGAAGTTCAATTGAAGAACATGAGAGGTTGCTTTCATGCATATAGATTTGGTATTTCATGTAAATTTGAAGGAAAAATTGTCTTACAGTAAAATGCACGCCCTAGTCTCAATTTTGACCCACATGGAGTGGTTCAACTTGCAGAAGGTGTAGTTTGTGATTTTACACCTATCTATAAACTTATATTGGCATTTTCAAACATAAACCTACTTGATGTTTAAAGTTGGCTATATGAAATTGGATGCCCAAAGTTGGCTAAGGCTCCATAATTTAAGATTTAAGTTGTAAATTGATGATTACAATATTATAACCTTTTGTACAATTAGTAGTGCATTTACACTCCAAAAAAGATTATTTATGTGCACAAATATTCACAACATTTTGATGAATCAAAGGATGGTGGGTTATGAGAGAAATCAAGGTTAGTTTTGCATTGTCATTCATAAAAGACTATGTTGTGCAAAAGTAGGCAAGGGATGCCTAGTAAAACCCTCGAAATGCACAACTTGTTTGTAAAAAGTAACACAAGGTTCTATTGTACCTTATATTTGAGTTGTGCAAGTTTTTGGGGGTGTGGTTTATCATAGTAGTCCTGTTCATGTTGATTATTTTACAATTGCAAGTTTAAAAAATGTTTATTTGCAAAAGAGAAAAAGTTTGCCTTGTAATTTGCAAGGTCAAATTGTACTAATTGACAAAATCAAAATGCACACCCAAGCTTCCCTATAGCTCCAAAAATTGTTTTATAGGTTGTAATATGGAGTTAGATATATTGTGAATTTACATATGTCATTTAAAGTGCAATTGAAAAACTTGAGAGGTTTCTTTCATGCACCAAGATTTGGGATTTCATGTAAATTTGAATGCAAAATTGCCTCAGAGTAAAATGCAAACCCTAGTCTCAATTTTCAGCCAAATTGAGTGGTTCAACTTGCATAAGGTGTAATTTGTGATTTCACACCTACATATAACCTTATATTGGAATTTTGAGACCAAAACCTACTTGATGTGCATACAAGCTAAAAATTGTCTTGTAAAACCGAAGGACAAAATTGTTAAAGTTGGCTATATGAAACTGCATGCCAAAGTTGGCTAACTCTCCATAATTTAGGATTTAAGTTGTAAATTGATGATTAAGACAATGTTAACATGTTTGTACACATAGTACTACATTTACACTGCAAAATGGATGATTTATATTCACAAAGATTCACGACCTTTTGATGAATCAGAGGATGGTGGGTTATGAGAGAACTCAAGGTGAATGACTTCTAGCCAACCAATGATACATAGAAAAAGGCATAAAACTTAACAACACATAATTAACCCATATAAGAAAATACTTTTAAAATAATAAATTATAGAAAATATAGATTTTGTTCACCTTCAAATTGATTGATTTCAGTTGGAGAGTGTTTAATTATCCTTTTAAATCTTGGATATATACCTTTCTTTGTGCATTTAGAGAAATAAAACCCTTTTCTATGGAAACATGTCAAAAATCGTCTTATAGAATGAAGAGGTCAATATTACAGGAAATATTACAAGTTACAGGGTTGTAGAAAAGTTGTACATCTGTCTATACCTTTGTTTGTGCAATTGGAAACTTAAAACCCTTTGTTGTGCAAAAAGAACAAAAATTGTCTTGTAGGACAAAGAGGGCAAATTTTGAGTGGCTGCAAAATTTTCCTTGGTGCAAAATGTATGTCATGTTACACTAAAATGCACTCCCAGGTCTCAAAACCCATTCAACTTGAGCAGTTCAATTTGTAAATGATTTGTTAAGTCATTTTATATAAGCCTATATACTTATTTTTGCATTTTTAGTCATAAAAAACTCTGCTATGCAAAAAAAAGGCAAGAGATGTCTATTAAAACCCTCGAAATGCACAACATGTTTGTAAAAAGTAACCCAAGGTTGTATTATACCTTAGAATTGAGTTGTGCAAGTTGTTGGGGGTGTGGTTTATCATATTAGACTTGTTTATGTTTTTTATTTTGCAAATGCAAGTTTAAAAAGGGTTGTTGTGCAAAAGAGACAAAGTTTGGCTTGTAATTTGAAAGGCTAAAAATGTACTAAGTGACAAAATTAAAATGCACACCCAAGCTTCCTTGTAGCTCCAAAAATTATTTTATAAGTGGTAAGATGGAGTTAGATAAATGGTAAATTTACCTATGTCATCTAAAGTTCAATTGAAGAATAGGAGAGGTCATTTTCATGCACCTAGATTTGGTATTTCATGTAAATTTGAAGGCAAAATTGTTGTACAATGCACGCCCTAGTTTCAATTTTGAGTCGAATTGAGTGTTTCAACTTGCAAAAGGTGTAGTTTGTGATTTTGTACCTATCTATAAACTTATATTGGCATTTTTAGACAGAAACCTGCCTGGTGTGCATAAAGGCTTACAATGGTTTTGTCTTTTCTTTAAAGAACAAGTGTTTATTCTTATCAAAAACTCTTCTTTCTCAACAAAATTTAAAACTCCTTATAATAAAATCTATATGAGTGGAAATATTAAATTATGCATTTGCTTAAGTACATTGAAACGAAGAAATTATAAACAAAATATCTTGCTAACATATATTTTAGATGAATATTTCTTGTAAATGTCCTTTAGATAAACAAAACACACATTGGTCAAATAAGAGATGATTCATTAAAGGAACATCATACGTCGTTTATAATAAAAAACAATATATACCAAGTATTAGGCTAAAAGTCTAGAATTATCAAAATTAAAAAAGATCTCTTAATCACATCCTAACACACAATACTTAATACAACTAAGATATAATGATCTGAGTCTATTTAGGCATCACCCATTTCCTCATCTTTTCTAATGTAGACATTATACCCAGAGGTAGATGAACTAATGTTGTCAACTCCATTATTCTTCTCAACTTGGCATCTGGGACATTGTAGAACATGAAGTTCATGTTTAATCTCAACTAAATCCTTCATAACTATGTTTAGTTTGTTCTCAGCCATAAGTTGAAAGTCCAGCATGGGTTGTTCATTCATTGCATGAGCTTCAAACTTTTTCTTCCTTGCTTCATGAGCACTCTTAACTGAATGACTAGGCACTTCAAGAAATATATCTATGGAGATTTGTGAATTAATCGATGTTGCAGGAACAACAATTGCATAATTTTTAAGCCTAGTAGGGGTTGCAGAAGTATTCCCAGTCTTCAAATTATTCTCGCTTCTCTGGTAATTTGAGCCTTCCATCGCCATTAGACAAGTGTAATCGTCATGATTAATTAACAACCAATATATCTTTCATATACAAATGATCAACATAATGACCATTAAACAGAATATTTGCATGAGCATAATTGTTCATTGGATTTTCAAGTACAAGTTGATACTCTTAATGTCTAAATTATCACACAATTCACACGAACCGACGGTTGTATCAATAAAATTATGAATATCGTCATTAAACCTGGATGGCGGTTCTTCATTATTAATTAGATAATAATTATGATACTAACCTAGGTTGTACTTTGAAAAAAATTATGATTTGTAATCATTAATAAATTTGATTTTGTGATTATCTAAAGTTAAATTTAACTTTGAAATTTCTCCAAAGAAAATGTGGCTCAATGGTTATGAATATATATATATAACCCGTCAAAAGGTTATATTTGAAATTACAAAGTATGTTTATTATAATTTTCTATTGAAATTTCAACTTATCTATATGGTTGTCGTTAAATTTTAACATTTTAAATAATTGGAAGGAAAATATTTTATTTAGCATATTATTTTTGAAAGGTGTACCTAGTCAATGATCGAAATTGAACCCTTCCAAGCCCTTCGAAGGGGTTCAAACCCGTTCTAGAAGGGTAATTCAAAAATCACCCTTCAAAAAAAATGTAAATTTTGAAATCAATTTCCATCTAAGAAAGACAACAAATATCATAAAATGTCAAAAGAAGAGTGATATTTTCAATAACCCACCAATGTTCTCACTTTTGATGCTTGGTTGGTGATTGAGAATTGGTTCATCACACAATACTTGTCTTTGGCATCTAAATACTAAAATCATCTTTATTCTAGTTGGCTCTTATATCTATTCCCTGACACAGTGTACCATTCCACGACATTAAATCCATTACATAGCTTATGCTTAGATGAATATCCTACCACTATATTGGTGTATGCACTATTTTATATGTCACTTAATGAAAGCTTCCCAAAGAAGCTTAGACTCATTGTCTTTGTGAATCTCCATGTGAATTCATGTCTTATGAGCATTGTCGATTCTTGTCAATATGGGAATTGGCATCACATTTAGTTTACATACTTCATGTTTTTTAATCCCACACTCACTATACTACCAT
Organism: Picea sitchensis; assembly: GCA_010110895.2. Classification (NCBI taxonomy): domain Eukaryota; kingdom Viridiplantae; phylum Streptophyta; class Pinopsida; order Pinales; family Pinaceae; genus Picea; species Picea sitchensis. The sequence goes on along the minus strand of SNQJ01S0003538.1, from coordinate 46,153 downwards.
TTTCTTTGTTATCATTTCCTCCAACACTTGTCATAATGTATTTTTGTTTGTTATCTTTGCCTCCACTATTGGCTTGTAAAAAACCGAAACAATTAGTCATAAGTTATGGATGCAAATTGTAATGACGTTGGGAGCCTATTAGGAAGATTAATTACAAATGAGTTGCTAAATGTCAATTTTAAAGAGGAAACAATAAACATGGAACAAACCCAAGGAATTCAAGTTATCTATTTATTTTTCATGTTCACATATTCCCTCTCACTAATAGTATTGATCGTGTTGATTCATAGTTATTTTATTGAATTCATAACGTTATTTGTTTACCTGCTAAAATTCATGACATGGTTATAGCTTTGATATCTAATACAATTAGTATTTCATCACATTGGAAAGCCTCTCAACCACTTAATATGTAATTCATGGCATCCTCACTAATATAATAGATAATGGAAACAAAACATATAATTAAGATTTATATGTAAAACTCTCAACAATCTACCAATCTTGTATAGGTTTGGTCAAGTTCATCATAACTACAATGCATATATTTTCTTTGTTTCACATAGAACTATTTATTGATTATGTTTGGGATTAAAAACTCTATTAAGCTTGGTGAAATTTTCTAATCTGTATGTTCTTGATGAAGTTTAGATATGAACTTGCACAAAATAAACCTTGTCAACATCACAAAACCTAAAATTGGGATTACAACATTGACAATTGTGATTACATTCATTAAATGTTGATGGTAAAGGAAATATATGGACGGGTTAAAATTGGATTGTTGTTTCAAATGTTTCTAGTCTATAAAATAAACTTAGAGATAGGGTATAGAAAGTACCTTGTCTTGAGAAAAATCCCTAAATATCTTGAACCTTATCCCCAAAATCCTGTAATAATAAGTGGCTTTCAATGTAAGTATTATAAATAGCACCGATGATCCAATAATGAAGTCATATATGATTTAGAAAGAGAATTGAATCCTCGAGCTCTAGACAACCAATTATATGGGATCTTTGCAATATTTTTGTAACTATGGATCTTGTAAATATTATTGGCAAAGATAGAAATTCTATGAATAAAGATTGATATTTGTTAAAGTTGTTTGAATTATGCAGCTTGAGCTTTTAAGAGTCTTTGTAACCCGCAAGTGATTATAATGATAAAAATATTTATTTCTTTCTCTTATTTTTTTTCTTTTTTCTTTTCAAATTTTGTCTGCCAACAGAACGAGTTTTCAAATAAAACTTGTTCAATTGCACCTCCATAAAGGTTTTCACAATTGAAAGAGACTTTTTTTTTGGATGAAAAGAAGGTAACTCAACTTTCTAAGTGGGTTGAGTTACTTTATTGATGGGTTACTAGTGGGTTGAGAAAAAAGTCAAGGAGTTGTTTTGTGGAGGATTATTTAAGGGCAGTTGCGGATGTTACCAAGGTGAAGGTTCTTGGGGTATGTGTTCAAATGGAGGTTCATGCCATTCTTATACCAAGGTTGGTGTTTAAAAGGGAATTTATTGACATAACATGGTGAATACAGGGAAAGCTATTGAGTGTGAGGCCAAAATGAGGGAAAGTGTGGAAATGATGACATCAATGATAACATATTATGGTAGAATAGAATGAGAACATGTCATAATCACCATGGAAACTCCAAAGATCCCACAAAGTGTCTCATTCGATGACCAAATAGTAACTCCAAATCGTGGGAGAATAAGAACCTAATATAACCACCATGGAAACTCTAGAGAACCCACAGAGTGTCTCATTCAAAAGTCGAGCAATGAATCAAATTGGAATCCAGAGTTTACCCATGAATCTCCTCCTTTTACCAAATTTCTTACAAAAATGGTTAGTGCTTTGAGTGGCTCTTACTGCACCACAAAATATTTCTTGTGGATTTCTAACTCTATTCATGCAACTATATGACCTAATTTAAATGCATCACACTACGTATGAGACCCCACAAAGAGGGTGGTCGTCGACAGTTCCTCATGATGATCCTCATACCATGTGTGTTTCCTAAAAACCAGTGAAAACAGATACTTTATGTGACTTTGACATCTCCTTGGCAATGACGCCAAAATGATGGGCTAATTTATTATCCTAGAGAGAGAAACAAAAGAGACTATGCATTTACTTATTAACCCAGAGTTTTAGAGAGACTTGCAAGATGTCGTGCACTGTATGTGCATGTTGTAGGTTCTCTATTTACTCTGGTTTCCTATCATGCTTCTATGGGATGGAAATTGCATTGCTATCTACGAAATGAAATGACATTGCAGAAAATCAAACATGCCACACTCATGGAGAAAAAAATAAACACACCACACTTGCGAAAAAAATAAACACACCACACTTACGAAAAAGTAAACGCACTTGAATTAGCATGAATTATTGTGATAGTTCAACTAGTCTGAGGTAATGCATAATCTTATCATGCTCTGTTTGACTATTGCTATTTTCATTTCTCATCATGCATAAGTCTGCAGTTTGCATTTGATAATGAATTAATAAATAAATGTAAAAGAGAATGTATACTACAGAAAGAGGTCAAGCTACAGGAATTAAAAAGAACATGTAACCTACATAAATAACCTTCAAATCCAAAAATATTGCTCTCTAGAGTGCCCCCCTCTATAAAGCTAGATGATGGGATCTGCTACAACGATATTAAACGTTTAAATCAGAATATAAATAAACTCACAATGACCATTTTGGAAATTGCAAAACAAAGTTTTAATGGATCTGTATTTTTATTCTCAAAATCACTAGCTTCTACTTTATGAATCGTTCCTCTCTATCAAATGACATAGATCATATATATAGTGTTTGAATTGGCATCCACCATGACTAAATCTGAATTACTTTTTATATTAAATAACTGGAATTAAAAATTATAACCCCTATGATTATGGAATATGGTATCAATCATAACTTGCAAAGTTTAAGACTGCACCCAATGTTGTTACATGGCATCAAAACATAAATAATAGTGGTTACAATCTCAATATTCTTGGAACACATATTTATGATTTGTATCTAGAACACCATCAATCATCTTTAGTGCATAATCGTGATCCTTTGTCCAAGCTACTATAGGTCTAATGCATAGTTGATTCTCTTAAATTGTGATATGGGTCTCGAAGATTTTTAGTGGGTGTGTAGGTTACCATTTAATGCATCTCTCCACAAAAAATATTGAATACCCATTTCTTGGTTTTCGTGATACGATCGAATCATCATCAAGACCTATTATGAATAATGTGTTATGAATACTCCATTAATTTCTCCTTTTTGAGCACATGCTTTGTCCATATACGTGCCAAATTTGTATACTCCATTCAACTGCTTGTCAATGCCACCATTGATCTTCTTATAATAGATATAATGAGTCACTAAATGATTTGAATCCGTTGACTGGACCTTTGTAATGATATAACCCATGGTTTGTATACATGCTACAAGTTTCTTATTAGAAACATTTATTCAAACTTTAACTAATTTCTACACTCCTACTCTAAAATTCATGATATAAACAAGAAAGACTTGAAAACATAATCCAATGATACATTTTTGGAAATTGTGGTTTAAGTAGGTGGAAAATGAGATTATGAAGTTCATAATGGCTTTATTGGTGGTAAGAGATCATCAAAACTAATGAGAAAATAGGAAAAAATTGTATCAATTTGAAGTCTCATCACTTGGGTCATATTTGAAGGAACTAATTTGAGAGGCATCCTTGTTCCATTTCAACATATTGAACGAGTTAGATGTGGAACCTTTTCTTAATTTGTAATGTCCCCACTTTGGGACATCATCACA
>SNQJ01S0003538.1:0-26967 GCA_010110895.2 Picea sitchensis | reverse complement strand
TATGCACATTTATATACCATGTCTATTCAGATGGCCTAGTAAAAGATTTCGTTGTAGCCCTTGTATGTTCATGTTTGTGATTATTTGTAAGGCTTATGCCAAATGTTATTTGTATTTTATATTTATATTTTTGTCCCCTAAATTTCTGTTCAGGCCAAGTTATCAAAGGATGGGACCAAGGCATTGTTACCATGAAGAAAGGAGAACATGCACTATTCACGATACCTCCAGAATTGGCCTATGGCTCTTCTGGCATGCCACCTTCTATACCTCCCAATGCCACCCTGCAATTTGATGTGGAATTGCTTTCCTGGACTAATATTGTTGATGTATGTAAGGATGGTGGCATTCTCAAGCGAATAATATCTCAAGGAGAAAAATATGAAAAACCCAAAGACCCAGATGAGGTGACAGGTAATTCATCTGAAGTCAAAGCTATTTTTCATATTTTTTAAAATTGTATTTTTTTAAGAGGATTACTAATAAGACCGTGGCCCTGCAACTGTGAGAATTTCTTTTATTCTAGTTTTTGTGTGAATGTGTATTTTCGCATTCTCGTTTTGGGAGTTATTGTTGTTATTTTACAACTATATATAACAGTCCTAGTGGGTCCTCTTTTTTCAGAAACTGTTATAGCTTCTCCTTTTCACAAAGCTTTGAGCGGTCCTATCAATGGTTGCTTGCAATAAGATTCAAGAGTGAACATTTGTGCTAATTGTGCTGCTTATTTATAATTTAGTGAAATATGAAGCAAAGCTCGAGGATGGAACGCTCGTGGCAAAATCCCCAGAAGAAGGCGTGGAGTTTTATGTCAATGATGGTAATTTTTCTTAGCTGAGGAAAATTGTAGATCTTGCCAATAGCAGATGGTCTTTAAGTCACTATTTAAGCTGCTTAAAAAGCTTGTTTTGCCATCTTGTTACCTTCTCAACATTTGATGTACGTTAAGGTTTCAATCTAATGTCTTATTACATTTGTGTTCTACAGGACACTTTTGTCCTGCCATTGCGAAGGCAGTCAAAACAATGAAGAGAGGGGAAAATGTGATTCTCACCATAAAACCTACGTGTAAGCTCCGAACTCTATTGGTTCTATATTGCTTTGGGTTGATATTTTACCTTCCAATGTTGAACTGTATGTATGAACTTTGTATGAAGAATATTTGTATGTAGGTATTCTTTTGGTGATTAGGAAGTTATCTTTAATAGGTCTTGAATATTGCTTTTCTATTGGTAGTATTGTCGTGATTCAATTCACAGATATTCACCCCCCTGCACATGATATCATGTCAGATCTAAGTCTATGTCTACATGTGCTTAGTGGCTTGGAAAATTGGGCTCTGGTTATCTTGTGGAGTTCAAAGTTCTCATTGTTATCTTATTTTTTATTTTTATTCATGCACATGAAGCTTCGGAATCAAGCACCTTGGTTCTAATGATTTCATTGTCAAGAGGATATGGCTTTTCATTTTTGTTTAAGAGAATGCCTGTGGGTTTCTTTCTTGTTCAGGCTAAGCTCTGTATGTAATATTCTCTCCATTGTCAGTCAGTGCATGACTAAATAGTGTGGAGTACTCAGGTTTTCTCTTTTGGCTGTTTGCTAGGAAGTCTATGCGGCATGCACATGTTTTGTAAAGCCCCTGTTACAGTGACTAATTTTCTTTCTCTCTTTTCAAGCTGCAATTTAATATCTTCTTTTAGACAGGATTTGGCTCTGTGTTTGTTAACGTTGCCTTAGAAATTGATAGCCTTATTATTTTCACTTGGTAACTGCCCTTTGCTACATGATTGCAACAGGAAAACTAACGTGATATATCTATGGTCAGATGCCTTTGGTGAGCAGGGTAAGGATGCTGAAGAGGGGTTTTCTGCAATTCCTCCAAACACTACTATCACTATGAGTCTGGAATTAGTTTCATTTAAAGCTGTTAAAGAAGTAACAGAAGATAAGAAGATTATAAAGAAAATCCTGAAGGAAGCTGATGGGTATGAAAAACCAAGTGACGGGACAGTAGTTCAGAGTATGTGCATATTCTATCAATCTTGCTCTTCAAAGTAAAGAAATTATGAAATCTAAGAGGCCTGTTCAGCTATGGGGTTTAAAGTGTTTGAGGATGTTGATTCTTATAATCTAAATGGGCTGAGCTTTTTGGCATTTCATTGACCTGGTAGTTGGTAGATTGGAAATCTGGGTATTGTGTTTGTCAAATGCCTGAATTGGCGAGAAGACATGTATTTTTGGCCATTATTTATGTCTGATTTGTGGGATATAATTACACTGCAGTCAGGTATACCGCTAAGCTGCAAGATGGTACAATCTTTGAGAAGAAGGGATATGAAGGCGAGGAGCCTTTTCAATTTGTAGTAGATGAAGGTAAGGTTGGAACTCTGAGTAATTTTGAATCTTTAAGTTATAGGAATTAGGATTTGGGAAGGGTAGTAAAATGTCAAAGGTATATTTTTCAAACTGGTTGATCGTAATTAAATTGGTTGCAGAACAAGTCATTGCTGGTCTTGATAAGGCAGTGGAAACCATGAAGATAGGGGAGGTTGCCCTGATTACAATAGGACCTGAATATGGTTTTGGAAATATTGAAACCCAGAGAGATTTGGCCGTAATTCCACCAAATTCAATTCTCATATATGAGGTGGAAATGGTATCATTTACTAAGGTGAGAGAAAATACATACTATAAATTAGCAACTTGCAAGGAGGTAATATGTACAGGCCGACAGGGTAATGTTTTTTTACATAGTATTAATTAGTAAGGAAATAAATGTACAGGGTGATGTTTTTTTCTTCAAAAAATGAGATCTGTTCTCGTAGGAGAAAATGAAGTACCACCCTTATAGAGTTTTAACTTCTTGTGCATAATTAAAAGTGTAATTTGAGCACATAGATTTGATAACAGAGTTTCTATATCACTGTGGACTTATATATGATCAATAAGATCTCGTTCAACATTCAAAAAGTAAAATCTAACGTTTAATTGGTATTATGACAGGAAAAAGAATCGTGGGATATGAATACAACAGAGAAAATTGAGGCCTCTAGAGAGAAGAAAGAGCAAGGCAATTCTCTGTTTAAAGTTGGAAAGTACCAGCGAGCTGCAAAGAAATATGATAAGGTATTATAGTAGTGAATGGTACCATGAGGAGCTTTAAGATATTAGGGTTCATCTAATGAGTGCTTTTAATGTAAGGTCTGTGTTATATATTGATTTTATGACTTGAGTGGCAACATACACAAGGATTGGATGTATCAATTATTGGTGAAGTCTATTAATCACTTTTCTTGAATTTTTTTGAGGACAAGAAATTGCTCGTGCATAGCTTTTTATGGTTATCCCGAGTCTGATCTGCACTGTTGTTGTTGGTTTCAGGCTGCAAAATATATCGAGCACGACAATTCCTTCAGTGCTGAGGAGAAAAAGCAATCAAAGGTTTTGAAAGTATCATGTAACCTGAATCATGCAGCATGCTGTCTTAAATTGAAAGACTTCAAGGAAGCAGTTAAACTATGTTCAAAGGTAATTGATTTAGAGAAATAGAGAAATTTACATTGTGGAGCTAACAGATACAAATTTATAATCTAGATAATAGTGAGATTTCATTTACTTCTGCTGTTTTGAGTGATTTTTTCATTACTGTGGGGAGTTTAAATGTAAGGCTACTAGGGAAAGGAATAATCTTATCTCTAGCTAGATTGGTTTACTGCCTACAGAATGGTTAATGTTGGTACCAATTTAAGGGCTTTTATGATACATACATCCTGATGTATTATCTCAAATTTTGTTTATACAAATTTCATTTTAACTGCTGAAAAAATAGTCATGCTTGGAGGACTTTCTGAGACTTACTTGAGAGTATTGACTAGTGTCCAAGAATATTGAGTGAGATTTTATATATGGTTTTGCACAGGTGTTGGAGCTTGAATCAAAAAATGTGAAGGCCTTGTATAGAAGAGCACAAGCATATATAGAGACAGCAGATTTGGATTTAGCTGAATTTGATATCAAGAAAGCTCTAGAGATAGAGCCACAAAATAGGTACATTGCAAAGAACCTTTGTTATTGTTTTACCTGCAACGGAATATCCTACTATTGGTTTACTTTTCTTAACTGCAATAATCTATTCTCTGTCCATACACAGGGAGGTGCGACTGGAGTATAAAATTTTAAAGCAAAAGCAAATTGAATATAATAAGAAAGACGCAAAGCTATATGGAAACATGTTTGCAAGGCTGAACAAATTGGAAGCCTTTGAAGGAAAGGTATTATCTACTTAAGGCAGTCATCAAACATAACAGAGCGAGGGATAATCACTAAACGAGGGTTTTGTTTGTGCTTATCTTGCAGTTTTGTGTATTTTTGTGGTTTGTAAATTGTATCCCACCGAAACAATGGTTCAAACGTAACTGTATTCACTTTTTGTCAACTCTTGGACAGAGTTTCATACTCATTAAAGTTTAGATAGTACTTTCACACTTAACTTTGCACAGTTTGTGGAAACTTGTATTGCTGTTTTTCTTTGCAACTAAGATTTTTTTTTAAGAAAGCTGTTCCATGTTTCAAGTTGCCAGCATGGCTACTGTCTTTGACTTGCAAAGACATATCTTCTTACCTTATTCTGTGCCTCCATAATCACCGGCTTCTCTACTTCACCATTGCAATTATAAGCAAGAAGCTTGACATTGGTGAAAGTCTCTGGAAACTGGCTTTGTTGCTTCTGTATTAAACTCCAATTAGAAGGGCACATAGTGTCTCTTGCCTTACTTGATTTTGACATGAAGTAGTGGATCCTCCTGCAGATCTCGTTTTCCATTCTGTTCATTCATTATATTATTTCACAATTGAATGGACGAAGGAATTTCATTGATCGAATATTAGTGATTCGCATGTTTGTTATTTGGTCATTATTTTTTTTTCTTTGGCTTGCAAAATTAGATAATCCACTCAGATAGTTATATATAAACTAGAAAATACTATTGGGAATGACCTTAGTAGACTGACTATATGTTACTAACATACAAAAAGCTGCATTGTGTTGATTAGCATCCTTTTTTTACTGGCATTTGCAGAAGGGTGAAGGTGAACCGATGGAGGTAGAGAAGCCAAAAGTAAATTGATGAGAACAGAAAGCCAGAGGCAATGAGTGTAGATTCTAGTTAAACGACAGCATGTTAATGTATTACATTTAGTTTTTAAAGAACTGTTAATGTGTAGGAAAGCACTTGCAAGAGGAAGAATTGGATATCTCATTGTATTGGTGTTTTGACATTTGAAAAATGAGTCTTTTCTCATCTGGGTATAATACAATTCTGTTTGTGACACAGCAAGTTGCACGGTATGGGAATGGTGTTTACTGTTTTCTACAGTTGTTTCTGTAAATTGGTAACAAAATGAATCCTAAATAAGGCATTTTGCTATGAAAGATTTTTTTTTTTCTTGCCTCCAAGTAATTTTGATGTGGTAGCATATTACCAACAATGACAATCTGCAATGAGATTCATTACCTACACATGTAGAGATAAAATGAATGGTTAGCTGGATTTACAAAATCTTTTGGTTTATCCATCTGTACATGGGTACTTAAAAAACCTTTTTAGACAACCYGACAACCTATTTGAAGGGATCTTTGAGGCATTCTGAAAATGTCTCATTCGAAATTTGCATAGATTATGATTGGCTCTCTATATGGGTTATTGATCTTGCAAAATTGTTTATTCAGTTTACAGTATGATCTATCTTTTCTTACAGAGAGTTAACTCTTTTAAATGCTTTAATTTATGTAGTGAGAGTGCCAAATTTATGAGATTTGCGTTCTAGATGGGTACTGCTTGCCACGGAACTTTTAAGGTCTTGAAGTTGCTTTGGATTGCAAAATGATAGTTCAAATTTGAACATTGGGATGATAGCATAATAGAAAGACATTAAGCTTTAAGGTGGGTTCTTGCATTTGAGAAGGTCGAGGCTGCAAATTGATAGCATCTTCATAAAGAGGATTTACAGCTTAGAGGGTTTGTCGCTGAAATGAGACTTAAATTTTCCCTCTTTGTTCAATAGAGGGAGAGGAGTCTTTTGGTATAAGTTGTTATATATTTATCATTAGCCATAGCAATGTTTGCTGCTGCTTAAACGAGATTCGAATTTTATAGTTGTGTAATAAAATGTAAATTTTAAAGGTGTTTCTATGACTAAGTATTGGGAAGATAGATAATAATGAGGTTACCAGATGTTGTTTTAAAGCAATTATGTGATCTCTCATAACAAACTTCACTTTGAAACACTGCATTTAAATCAATTGAACTAACTCACTGTGCTGTAAAATCTCTTTTAAAAAATCTCTTTCTATATAAAAGAGAGTATTTAAATCAATTGAACTAAATCTCTTTTTATATAAAAGAGAAAAGAGAAAAATATACTATTTATATATAATATAAACATAACAATATAGAAAAAAAAAAAGTAAAATACAAGATTTACAAATATATAGTTAGTAAGCAAGTTGAAATATTATAATAATATCAAAATTTTCTATTTACATATTTATATCTTTATATGTTCAAGTTTAAACAAGGTAAATATTATTGCAAGATCCATTTAAATGATAAAAAATTGCACTTCAAAGTATTTAATTCTTTAAAGATCCATTTAAATGATAAAAAATTGCACTTCAAAGTGTTTAATTCCTTTTGATTTTTGATAAATCTAAAGTTCAGTTCAAGTGGATTTATACTAGCTACATAACTTAAAAGCTCTCTTATTAAGGAAAAAGAGATGGGATTTATACTAGTTACATAAATTTAAAAGCCTTCTTAATAGGAAAAAAGAGATGAGTTCATTGATATAAGTTATTAATATTTAAATTTTATTTCCTGTAAAGTTTGCCAAAAGATGGATGAGTTATGAAAATTTATAATTTTCTTTTTTGTAAAGTTTGCCAAAAGATGGATGAGTTAGTTATGAAAAAGTAAAGATGAGGTTCAGTGGTGACTTTTGGAACATAAACATAATTATTTCAATGGGAGAGGCTTGTAAACATGGTCATTTCATTTGGAGAGGTTTTTGTGTTTTTTTTAATAAACCAAAGCTTTAAGTTTTGAGGTTTTTGAGTCAAGTTTAATTATGTCTTTTTTGATTAATTGTTGTTGAGATAGATTTGGTTTGTAATAAAGACTAGGAGAGAGGTATTTGTGTTTCAAAAACAATGACAAAATGTGTTGTGGTGTATTTATGTTAGTCATCTTAGAGTTTTTTGGAAGGCATGTGAAAGAGGTACTAGAGAACTATAAGGGAGGGGGAAAGGTTGAGTAGTGAGCATACTCACACTATAAGCAATCAATTATTATGTTAGTAGGAGGCACCACTCTCTTATGGCTGCACCCATTGGCAAAACGATCTCTTTTAACCAATATGGGATAGTAATTTTTGTATAGAGGTATTATGTTGTAAAGACAATTTTAACATGCACAAAGGGTTGGACTTGACAATGGGTATATTTTTAAAGGCATGTGAAAGAGGCATTGTGGAGTGTTGCCACAAATATATTTTTATTCTATCTTTTACACAAAGGGAAGGGAAGGGAGAAAGTCGAGCAACAAGTATACATAGATTCACACTCCAACCAATCAAACAATATATGAATAGGAGGTGCCACTCCCTTGTCACAACATCCATTGGCATAAGGATCCTAGTATAATGGAGCTTATATGTTTCCATGAACCACTTCTCTCAACCAATGTGAGCAGTAATTTATGTATATAGAGGTATTTATGTCGTAGAATCAATTCCAAGGCACACAGACGTCATGTGTATTTCGCATTACACTAGGCATTTTATGGGAAGACACATGAAATGGATATTGTGAAGTACTACTAGTGAATTTTCTTTTTGGCATAAAGGGAGTGGGGAAGCATACTCACAATACAACCAATTAACCATTATGTTGGTAGGAGTTACAACTCTTTTGTGGCTACCTCCATTGGCATAAGGATCGTGGTATATTGGAGCTTAATATTATATTAGACCACTCTCAACCAATGCTAGATAGTAATTTTTTGTATAGAGAGGTATTTATGTTCTTGAAACAATTTGAAGACATATAGATGCAAGGCATACCAATTGGTATTCTTTAGGAAAGCATTTGAAAGGTGAATTCGCTAGTTTTTGTTTTTGCTATTCATTCATTTATTTAAATATTTATCAAAGTTTTTGGCACAAAGAGAGGGGGGAAGGGTGGGTCAAGCAACCAACATATTCACAACACAACCAATTATCATTTTGTTAATATGAGCATCACTTCCTTATGGTTGCCCCCATAGGACCATTTCTCTCAATCAATGTGGGATAGTAATTTTTATATAGAGATGTATTTATGTTGTAGAAACAATTCCAAGATGCACAGATGTTAAGCGTATCCAACCTATGGACAATTTTCAGGAAGACATGCAAATAGATTTTGTCGAGTACTACCAATGAGTTTTAAAAAAATTTGCACAAAGTGGGGAGAATGTTGAGAAACACACAACACACATACTTATATTATAAACGATCAACCATTATGTTAGTAGGATGCATCATTGTCTTGTTGTTTCCCACATTGGTGTAAGGATCATGGTATCTAGGAGTTTATTATTTGTTGTGGGTCTCTTCTTTCAATCAACGTGGGATGATAATTTTTGTAAAGATAGGTATTTTATGTTGTAGAAACAATTCCAAGATGCATAGATGTTAGGCATATTCCACATAGCAAGGAATATTTTTAAAAAGGTAGTGAAAAGGGCATTGAGGAGTGTTGCCAGTGAGAGATTTTTTTAAAATATTTTGCACAAAGGGCAATCAACCATTATGTTAGTAGGAGGCACCACTTGTAGTTGCCTCCATTGGCATAAGGATCATGGTATATTGGAGTCTATATGTTGTCGTGGACCACTACTCTCAACCAATGCGGCACGGTAATTTGTTGCATAAAAGCTATTTTATGTGCTCAATATATTTGATAATATAATAATAATATTTAATAATTGATATAATATATAAGATATGAATATGAGATGTTTACAATGACAGTAAGGGCTCATATAAATACCCACGCAAGGGTGCCCTGGTGCCCTTTTGTGAAGAGATGTGACCCTTCATTATGAGGTGTCTCTTCATTAGTAATTAGTAATTATTGATTTATTGGTTATTCATTTATATTATTTATATTTTATATTATACATTAATTTTATTTATGTTCATAACATTGCTTTCCTCTTTAAAAAATGCTTTGTCCTCAAAGCAAGGACAATGTAGGATATTGTTGACGAAAATTTCATGTCTTTCTTGGGATGGTTGTTGCTCCCCATTTTGGTCTCCAGTGTTTTCAATTCAAATATCTTATTCAAACTCTCATCAAGGAGAAAGATACTATCATTGATGAGAAAATTCAAGAAGTTCACATGCACTCTTTTTTCATGTATCTATGCAACCATTATCTGTGCCTTATGATGACTAGAACATAATCTAACAGTTCTACTATATTATTGTGTATGTCTAACCTATCATAGAACTGAGTATGTGACCCACTAAATTCAATGTCCATATAAAGATTCATAAGGTTAAATACAAGATATTCTTGGATAAGGTGATGTCCTTCAAAAAGAGTAGTCATTGTTGGTAACTTACTTTTGTCTAGTATCCAGGTATTCAAAACCTCCACCATCCTTGCCCTCGAACAAGGGTTCTTGACATAGAGTGGACTTGCCCTAAACATGATAATAAAATTCATGAAGATATCCCCATATCTTGGCTTTTTCGGTGACCTAAGTTGTACAATATCTTTTAGCACCTCATATATAATGTGTGAAGCATCACATATGTACTTGGTTAGGTTTCGTTTACACTCTTGCAGCTCGAGTGCTTGTTATTTTCTAACTATTTTTTACTTCAGTTGAACACAACATTGATGGATAGAAGCCTTGACAGAAGAGGCTATTTCTCTTATGTCATCTCCAATATATTTTTTCTCGGTTCTCTCGAAAAGGACCCTTATACTTACAATGCCCAAAAAAACACCAATCTTATCTTGTGTCTGATTAATCTTATAGTTGCTCCAATTGATCCGTTTCATAGCAGTCCTTATGATGACATCTGCCCCTTATTCAGACAAAAATGGAATGTGATTTGCAAATCTAAATACATTGATGCCATGCTGGAGAAACTGGATAAGGTTCTATTTCGAAGTCTCTGCAATATGCACTTCATCAAATTTGTTAAACATTTGTGGTATAATAGTAGGATTTATTCCATCGCTCATTCCTACAATGTTGAGCATGTGAAGAATATGAATCTTGTCTCAATCCTCGGCAGGTTTTAGTGTGCCATAAAGGTTAGTTGAAGACCCTTAGATGTGGCAGCGGGCTCAAGCAAAATCTCAGCTACGTGAGTGACTTCTGAGAGGAGGAATCTGATAGAGTTCAAACGAAGGCTATCAATTTTTGGCCTTGAAAAGTCGAGTATCTCATTGATAAGATTGGATATAACCTTGTGTATTTATGGGCTTCAATGAGATTGGACTCCACAAGTAAGGAACTAATATTGATCGATAACGAATATGATCATAATGGATCAAGCATATTTTCTTGGTCCATGCAAACAAATATCATGTGCAATGTAATGTCCAAATCTAACAAGTTGAGCAACAAGCATATTTCACACCATACTTAATCAATCATGATGTTAGTAGGAGACACCACTCTCTTGTGGTTGCCTCAATTGGTAGAAGGATCATCGTATATTGATAAAATTGATTAATATTTAAAAAATGAGTATATAAACAAAATTTTGGCTTATTAATAAATCCAATGTAATATAATCACATATCATAAAATTATAATTTGCCATGGTTATATATATTTAAGCTAAATCAAAATTTTAATAATCAAATAATTTGGTATTTTGATGACCAGAAAAGAGGGTACCCTAGGTCGAATTAATGTGCACTTTAACCTTAGGTGTGATATCTCTAGGGAGGGAATTAACACAAGTGTGATCATAAGTTGCCTAATATGAGTTCCTTAATGGGTTATAACACTAGTTAAAATTAGTGATAATGAACAACTTGAGGATTGATCTACCCAATAGGGCACCATGACAACCCTCCCATACTTAAATTTGGCAAGTTGTATAAGGTCTTTGAGCATTTGTTCATTTTGAAAAGGGGGATTTGATGCACATGTTCAAGTGGTTCTCTTATTATATGTGGCTTATTTGGCATAATACATGTGACTTGTAGACCCTTGGAGGGTGTACTTGTTTGTCTTTGCAGGACCTTTCCAGGTAAAAGTTTTTCCATGGAGGGATTGGGTCACTTGGAGCCCATCGGATGGACGCCATGCCCCACATGATGGGTAGAGTACCACAGAGCCATTGCATACTTGAGATGATGGATGTTTCCTTTGGAGGCATTTCGACACCACTAGGTGATGGCATGGTAGCCCTTTCCACTTGGACGCTGGCCTCTAGAGGCCCAAGACGTCACCTATCAAGCCTTGACATCATGAGAGAGCTAGGGTTTGATGGGCTTGATTGTTCCAGAAGAGAGATAATGTGGTTTGAAGAAGGAAGATGCATGACATGACACTCAAGAGCATGAGATATGGACACATGGACTTTGGAGGCCCAACGACTTGCATCTAGAGGCTCAACATCTCACTTTTGAGGCCTAGTGTCACCCTTCTAAGGGATTATTTTATGTAATTTTATATTTTTAAGTTGTAAAAGGAAAATAGAGGAGGTCGACCTCTTCTAATTTGTTGTTGACTTTTAAAAGTGGACACATTAGGGTTAGATCACCTTGTATAAATAAAGGTCATGTCACTCTCATTTATCATCATGTGCTTGAGAATTACATACTCTCTTGGTTGAAATTTACGCCCTACTTGGGAAATTCTATCTCTTTCTTCTTTGGTGCATTTTGGATGGAATGTTTTGTTTATTGGAGGAAAAATGCTAGCGCTATCTCTTGGATGCTTCTTTCTGGGCAATTTGGTAGAATATTCTTGATAAGTAAGGGTTTTTCATGTTATATCTTGAACTAGGTAAGTAATTTCTACAATTGTGTTGTTTCTTCATGGTTTTAAGGTTAATTTTGTTAAACCCTTGGAGGAGTATAAGGGCATACACCCTCCATCAATATATGTCTTTGTTTTCATTGAAAAAACTATTTTGCAAAGGTTGCTACAAGGAGTAAAAGGGCTTACACCCTCGTAGATTTACCTTGCTAAGGTTTTTTTGCTCTAGGGATTAAAAGGGATTACAACCCTAGAGAAATAATAAACCCTAGCTAATAAATAAGAGACCCAATAACCCAATAGATAAGGCGCTAATCTTCTTGCATTCGAGATTGAATATTATGCATTGGTAAACATGATTTCAAGGAGATTGAATTGTTTAGGTTTGGATCTAATTTCTACATGTTTTAATCTTTTTTGTGCCCTATGGGCATCTTGATTAGTCAAGTGATATCATTGTTGAAATAAAATTTATGCTATAGCCAATATGCATGCAGAAAACTCATCTTATTTTCATTATTTACTCACTACTCTACTGCTAAAACTCACTTGTAATTGTTCTACTGGTTATAAGTTATTTTTTGGGTGGTTTACTTGTTGATTTTAGTGGCTAGAATTTGCTATTGTAGCAATAGTTTGCTACATCCATAAGGTTGTTACAATTTTTTCTAATAACACTTACTAACAACCCTTAAATTTTCTATCAAAGTCTTGCTCTAATTATTGGAAAGTTGTATATTCATTGTTAGCTTTCTTTCCAACATCTTGCACACGATTTTGATGGTTAAGTTTGAAACTACCATAACTTGTTACTATATATATATATATATATATATATATATATACGTGTGTGTGTGTGTGTGTGTTTGCAATTTGGGACAATAAGGTTATTTGTTGCATCCCCATTGATTTTGAGGCTTCTATTATCATATATTGTCTTGTTTTTGGCAAGTTTGACATTGTTTTGCAGGTACACTACTTTGGGAAAACACTCACCATGTCACGAGACTCGTTCTTAAGCCTCATTTCCATTCTTAACCTTGACCTATAGGGGCATTCTTCATATCTTTTCACTTTCCATTGTGATTCCCCTAGGGTTACTCGGGATTCCCCCCTTGTGGTGATTTTATCATCACTAAAGTGAGGGGAGTGTTTATCTAAGGTGACAGTGGGTAGATACTCTCATAGTTGTCAAACCTTTGTGGTTTGGGTTGGGATTATCGCAAACTACAATTCATGCAATAACATTTTGGCATCATTGTTGGGGAGGATTTTGAATCCTTTTAGATCCCATAATGACACTTGGCAAGTTATTCCCAAATCCTCTACCCATAGCTTGCCCGACAAATTGATTTGAGGGAAGTTCCCTTTTTACTTTTGATGAAATTCATATAAGTTTATCTGGTGACTTCATTGAGGGAAGATACCCTCCCCATATTTGATGAGCCTTGAGCTCATCTGGTGGCTCCAATGAGGTGTTGTAACAGACTTGACCCCTTAAGTACTTTTTTAAGGGATGGGGTATTATTTTTTTGCTTCTATTAACAACCTTAAATCTTCTCTATTAGAGTGCCATCCTCTTCTGCTCATCAAGAGCTTTCCAAGGTTGGTAATTTCACTCAGAACTGAGCTCGGGAATGAAAGCTATGACCTCCCGAGGTTATTGGGTTTACATAGACAACATCTCTCTTACTGTCACATGGAATCCACATGACGTTTCGTTGTCCATGCCAACTGACGTGGCATCACTCGGGTCCTAACGTGGCACTAGCCTAGACTGCCATGGTGGAACCCCACTCAGCTCGTCATCCTATCTGTAACGAACATATGTCGCCCTAATGGCATCCTAGCCACCTTGCTAGAAATTTGCATCCTCCACCATACACTTTTCCTTTCTGTGGCCCCCATATTCTACCATACTTAGGCACCTTGATGTATTCACAGACTTGCAGGTGGCAGTCTTGCGGACACATGGTCTATATTCATACTTTTCATGAACCCGCCACCAACACTTAACTTATTTTTCATTCACGGACTCACAGACTCGCAGACGCATAACTCTATGCCTCCCCTTCATAAGTCTGTCTGAGAAGTGTTGAAATATTCTAACCGCGAATAATATTTTATTTCTTATTGAGTCATTTTCTTATAGATCAATATCCTTTTGTGGATTGATCATGTTGAGACTTATGTATGATCAAATCCACTTTTGTGGATTGGTCAAACCCTAATTATATCATGCTAATTGAGAAGTTGCCCCAACCACTTTTGTGGATTGGTCAACCCTAATTATATCATGCTAATTGAGAAGTTGCCCCCTAGTATTAATTAAAGTGGTTTTAGCCACTAAGTGAAGAAGTCTAATCTAATTTGGTGAAGAGACACACCCCTAGTGAATGCCAACTAGTATAAATAAGAGAGAAAACACCTCATTCTCTCACTCACCAAGTCACTCATCTAGTGCAAGCTTGAAGGAAGTTTCAGCTTATCTGAAGGAGAAGAGGCTATCAATTCTGTTGGATATTCTCCGTGTTTGGTATTTTATCTTGGTATCAGAGAAAATCTATATTAAGGGAAGTTTTTGTTGGGTTTTCCCCATGAGGGTTTCCTGTGATAAAATGTTGTGTACTCAGATTGTGTTTCTCTTAGTGATCCCACTTATGCTATTATTGTCTAGTAAATTGAAAAGAAATTAATAGCAACTCTAAATTTAACATGGTTTGAGAAATTAACTGAATAGAGCACCTTTCACTGGGTAACCAAAAACGTCACTGTTGTCATACAAGAAAATTAGGGCTTTTTTTGTAAGGGAATTTCAGCCTAAAAACCATCTAGGGAAGTGCCCCCTAGCCTAGCGAACTCATTGGCATCTTGAGCGCACCTTTTAAGTGGCCAGAACCTTTGAAAAGTGAAACCCTAGTTTTGGCTGGTACCAGAAAACCAGGAAACCATAACTAGTACAAGAAGTACCAATCTAGATTTCTGTAGGCTCATTTTCAAGGGGTAAAATTCGAATTTTCTGAAAACAGACTGCTCCATCCTACTCACCTTAGCCCAGGGCATCTAGTCCCTGGATCAAAATTCAAAAATGTGAAGTTTGAAAAATTAGGGTTTCCTCATAAAAACCCTAAGTTGTATTTGCAGTTACAATATCAATAGCAGTTGCAGTGTTAGTTCATTCATGCCAGTTGCGGCACCAGTTTCACTTGCAACACTAGTTGCAATGAAATTTTTTGTGAAGTGTTGGGACTGTTGTCCTAGTGCACCTTACCCTAGCAAGATACTATCAAAGGTATGCACTTACATATGTTTAAAATGCATTATTATTTTAAAGGGTACTTGCAGGAGAAAGGATCTTTTTTCATAGATCCAGAAGGATCTCAGATCCAACACATTCAAAGGAATAATGCACCTCAGGTTTGATCATTTTATATGCATCTATTCATTATGAGATTATCTTGACATCTAGGTTGTATGTTGAATTTATGACCATCATACTAACCCTTGGTAAAAAAAAATTAAAGTCAAGGTATTAGATTGAGATTAGAGTTTATTCTCTAACTTAGACTTATGTCAAGATAGCATATTGTCTTAGTACAAAGGACAGGTTGACGAAAGCACTTGTCATCTTGAGTGAAGGAGACTTGAAAGAAAAGAAGCAAGAAAAGAAGCACACTCATTCTCGAGGACAAGACTACAGGTTCCATGCTTGATTGATTAAGTTGATAAGATTCAAAGTTGCACATGACAAGTTTGATAACTACCTCATTACAAGTAAACACTATAGTTGAGGTAGCAGTCTTTGAAAATTATTATACTTGGTAGCATGCGAGCATATTGAGATAAATGCTTATTACCAGATACAAGTAACAACTCCTCTAGGAGAAACTTCTTGTGTTGGTTCCAGGTTACCATGGAGGAATGTTGATCACAACACTAGAAGAGTGTTGATCTCATTTCGTATTGTATTTCTTACTTTTGATCTTTGTTTCAGGAAGGTCACAAGTGATAGCTCTAAAGGATCCACTGTCTTGATTATTCGTGCTATTGTTTTATTACTATTATCAAAAGAGTATTATTCTTGCTTGTTGTTTTGTTGACCTTGTTTCAGGTCACAGGGGATAACCCTGAGGAAGCTATAGTGAAGGTTACATAAGGAAAAAAATTAGACGAGACATGAAGCAGACTATATACATGACCATATACACTCATGTACCAAAGAAGATGAAGAAGAAGCTATTTTTTGATCTAGAGTATATCATATGGAGATTTATTGTAAGGATCAGAAGGCTCCAAAGATGACCGAACATTAGAACAAGAACTCACAGTAGACTTGTTAAAAGGATAATGAAGCCACCTTGACAGGAAGAAGAATTCATTTGAAGTTTGACACAATTTTTCATATTAAGACTTGGTATTCAACACCAAGTATATCTTGTAGAGACTATGAAGTCCTTGTAGACTCAAAAGAAATCAAGAACAAAGTAAGCCTGATCTCATAAAGGATCAGATGTAGAGACATCTTCCAGGAATGGGAGACAGATGCCATGAGAAGACTCGATCATAGATTCAAAGACTTCTAGGAGATATGAAATATCTTGGAAAGATTCCCTTGTTTCAATGACAGAGAAGGAAACCATTCAGAAAGACTAGGATATGGATTTTTCCATGAGACTAGAATCGAAGTCGGTGTTGACTTCCAAGATTGATCTAACAAATCAATCATGTTGCAGATGTATAAAGACTGAATTGTGTCCAAAGGATTCTCCCAACAAAAGGGAGAAGACTATGATGAGACACTTACTCCAGTAATTGAAGAAATAGTTTTAGTATTCATGAAGACAACTAGAACAACCATGACAGTATGAGATTCAGGGGGAGAAATCCCCATATTTGAGAGTGAGTTATCTTCAGTACTAGTTTGTGTAGTACATTAGTTGGGCCATGAAGAAATGACCACAATAGAAAATAGAGTTACCTCCATGAAAGAAGAAGAGCTACCTTCAATATCAGTTATTGAACCATTCTCAGTTCAGATGAAGTTGTTGTTGTGATGAAGTAGAGGAGTTACTCTCAAATTTCAGCAGTCACGGTGCGAATGGAGCATCCATTCTTAGCTTCAGAGAAGTTGCAGGTGCAGAGTCCCAATTCCAGAGGAAAATTTACAAAGAGAGTAGAGAACATACTCTCAGGTAGTGAGACAAAAAGTGCTTTGCAGAAATCACATAGAACTAGCACATGATTGTGCATATTAAGTTGGAGTTGAAGCAAGAGTACCAGGATGGTACAATGTGATGTGAAAATTTTGATTTGAAGTTGAAAATAGAAAGACTCATGTCTACAGATTGAAGAAATCTTTGTACAGATTAAAGCAAGATCCTAGAGCTTGGTATGGCAGAATTAACAGTTTCCTGACGAGCTTGGGATTTACCAAGATTAAAGTTGATTCTAACCTTTACTTCAAGGTTATGAATTATGAGCCAGTAATGTTGCTACTATATGTAGGTGATTTATTTTTTACAGTTGTAGAAAATCTCATCACAGATTGCAAGAAGAAGCTCGCTACAAAGTTTGAGATGAAAGACCTAATGCATTATTTCTTAGGTCTCAAAGTTTGGCAGAGCCCGGAGAAGATCTTCCTTAACCAAGGGAAGTATGCAGTAAAAATACTGAATAGGTCTAACATATTGGAATTTAAATCCATGAACACACCCATGGAAACAAAGTCGAAGATCCTGGTTGATACTTCGTCAGAATTGGTTGATGTTACGTTGTACATACAAATCATTGGATATTTGATGTATCTAATGAATACCAGGCCAAATATATGTTTTGATGTGAACACCTTGAGTCAGTATCTAATAGAGCCCATGCGTGTTCATCTTGTTGTTGCAAAACATGTGATGAGATACCTTAAGGGTACGTTGGACTTTGGTCTCTGTTATAATGGAGATCATGACTTCATACTGGTTGGTTATACTGATTCAAATTGGGATGGAAGTTTTTCTTACAGAAAGAGAACTTCAAGATGTTTTTTCATTCTGGGGTCAACCATGACTTCATGGAAGAGAAGGAAGCAATCTAGTATTGCTCTCAACATGGAAAAAGAAGAATACATTGTTGCATGTTCTGCCAGTTGTGAAGCCATATGGATTCGAAAGTTGTTGACAGGTCTATTTGATCTGGATATGGAAGAAACTGTGATTCTATGTGATAACCAGAGTTGCATAAAGATGACGGAGAATCATGTGTTCCATGATAAGTCGAAGCACATATATTTGGTATCACTACATTCGTGATATGATGCAGAGAGGAGTTGTAAAGCTCCAATATGTTGGCACAGATGAGCAGGTTGCATATGTGTGGACCAAGCCTCTGTCTCGTGTAAAGTTTCAATACTTTTGACAAAAGCTTGGTATAGTCCGAAAGGACCTCCCTCGAAAGGGGGAGTGATGTTGATCATACTATGGTATCCTGACCAAAAACGGGTAGCTCAGTTAGGATTGGATATCCTAAGGGACTCATCATTCCTGGACATATCCCGAAGGTCTGGTAAGGGCGGTCTATCAGAGTACATGTGCATGTATATGCCAGCTATGGTCAATAGTGGTATCTCCGCTAGGATTTTTATAATCCTAGGGAATCTTATGATTCCTGGGAAGATCCCGAAGGTCTGGTAAGGACGGTCTATTAGAGTACCATGTGGTATCTCCTTTAGGATTTTATATCCTAGGGAATATTACGATTCCTGGGTAGTTCCCTAGGGACTGTCAGAGTACCACAAAATGTTGTTGCACCTGCCTCATTCAGTCGTCATATGATGTTGATGATGTTATCTGAGCCTCGTGTTGATGATGTTGATGATGTTATATCAGCCTCGTGTTGATGATGTTGATGATGTTATCTCAGTCTCGTGCTGATGATGTTGATGATATTATCTCAGGCTCATGTTAATGATGTTGATGATGTTGTTATCTCAACCTCATGTCGATGATGTTGTTGTCTCAACCTTGTGTTGTTGATGATGTTGTACCAGCCTCGTGTTGTTGATGTTGGTGTACCAACCTCGTGTTAGTGATGTTTCCACTTCAACTTCATGTTGAATATGATGATGATGTTGCTACTTCAGCTTCATGTTGAAGATGATGATGATGATGTTGCCACTTCAACTTCATGCTGAAGATGATGATGATGTTACTACTTCAGCTTCATGTTGAAGATGTTGATGATGTTGTACCAGTCATGTACTGATTGATGCTGTTATATTAGTATTGTACTAATTGATGTTGATGCTCCAACTCCATGCTGTGAATGATGATGTTGTCGACGATGAGAATTTGTTTTGATGATTTATAGATATTCCAATCAATGTTCAAGATGATGATGATGTTGTTTCCCTCTCTCTCTCCTAATGATGTTGTATTGTAGAATACCCTTCTTGTTAAGGGGGAGTGTTGAAATATTGTAACTGTGAAGAATATTATATTTATTATTGAGCCAATTGCTTATAGATCAATCCCCTTTTGTGGATTGACCATGTCAAGACTTATGTATGACAAAATCCCCTTTTTTGGATTGGTCAAACCCTATTTATATCATGCTAATTGAGAAGTCGGCCGTCGTGGCTAATTAAAGTGGTTTTAGCCGCTAAGTGAAGAATTTGACCCAACTTGGTGAAGAGACACATCCCTAGCGCCTGTCAACTAGTATAAATAAGAGAGGACAACGCCTCATTCATTCACTCACTCAAGTCACTCATCTAGTGCACAATTTTGAAGGAAGTTGCAGTTGTCGAAAGGAGAAGAGAGAGGCGCATTACTCAATGTTGGATATTCTCTTGTGTTTGGTGTTTTATCTTGGCATAGTATTCACAATCTATATTAAGGAATTTTTTGTTGGGTTTTCTCCCCCATGATGGTTTCCCAGGATAAAATGTTGTGTACCTTGTGATTGTGTTTCTCTCAGTGATCTTTCTTATGCTATTATTGTCTAGTAAATTGAAAAGAACTTAATAACAACTCTAAATTTAACAAGAAGTGTCAACACTTAACCATTTTTTCCATCTGCACAGACTCGTGGATGTACAATATTGTACCTCCCCTCCATAAGTCCATCCAAGAAGTCGCACACTTAGATTATTTGGTGATTCTGTCAGGTTCACGGGTTGGTGGACTCATGCACTCGCGAACTCGTCTGAGTCCCTCCCTCTCTTCTAACACTCAACACTTGGGTTATTTTGTGATTTTTTTAGACTCGCAGACCCATTCATATCACCTTTTCAATATCTGTGGACTCGTCATGCTTCTAAGTCTGATGCCTACACTTTAAACCTGCCATTCCTTTTCTGTAGCCTACAAACTTACTCTCCCTATTAAATCACTTATTAAGGTTCAAACTCCACGAGGGAACATACCCTCTATTGTCTCAACCAATTATAGGTTGACACATGTTCCCATCGTACACGTAAGCTTTCTCCCTTATCCATTTTAATGCATAATGTCGAAATATGAATAGTCCACACCTATACAAGATATTTCTATCCTGAATTGAGCCACATCAGGCCATAATTTCAATATTGATATCTGTGAACTATATGGGAAGAGCTTCACATATATGCGAGGATATACATAACGCTAACAGTATGTATATATTCAATAATATATATATAGTTAGGGGCATGCACATAGTATGTGTAAATATGGTGTATGTACGACCCTTACTTGTATATATATATACAAGTAAGGGTCGTATAGACACCATATTTACACATACTATCTGCATGCCCCTAACTGTACCATTCTAGATAGTTCTCACAGCGCTATATGCACAAGTATAATTCCATTGGTCATTGCCATGATAGAAACAAATGATTACCAACTCCTCCGGTATAAATATTTCATTGACTACAGATACATAAAATGTACAGATCTAGGTAACTCTGACAGGGTATGCTCACAAGCATAATTACAATTGCAATTATCGCTATTTGTAACGTATAATCATCACATCTTCACAATCCTGGAAAAACAATTTCAAGGATCATTAGAATGGTAAAAACCCATGAAAACAGTTACATATCACAACTTATGTACACGTTTAATAGTAGGTATTTTGAATGGTAATTAACACATCAAATACCCATATTGTAAAATAAACCATCTAAACAAAAAACAACATGCACGCCCCAAACTCATTCACAAGAAAATTCAACCTTAATTTATAGTTTAGTTATTCAGGGTACAAAAATACTTATCTATTACAGTTGATAGACAACCAAGTGATTGTGGGTGTTCACCTTTCCACCCAACTATAGGCTCAGATGCATTCACCTTCAACATTATGGCCACCCCTGTGCCAAGCCATGATACCACTAGGGAATCTCTTTCAGGTTCTCAACAAGATTTGAATGTCACTCTCCTTCACTCTAATCTTGGTAGATATGTTCCCTTACTCCCACCTAGCCCAGGCCTCTTCAAGGTTTATCAGATTCCTTCCCAGCATCAAGCTTGCAACCCTCTTAGCTCAGGTCGAGTTTCAGGTCTTCTATGCTCCAAATCAGAACCCTTCTACGGGTTCTCTGATCCTTCTATTGCATGCAGTCGTGCATTCCTTCCATCGGATATCTTCCTCAGAGGCCCGACCCTCCTCCAACTCTCTCTCTCTCCATATCCTGGTTGCACACATGCCTTAGGTAGGTTTTTGACCCGTCCTTTTGTTTCTTCTGTCAAAAAGAAGCTCGTGGGTCAATCCTGGGGACTCGTGGTGATCTTTCCTATTGTCCTCTAGCTGACCACTTCAAGTCCCTTCTGACAACCCCCCCATAATTCCATTCATTGGGGCCCCTCATTAACTGATTTGTCTTGAAATCAAGGCTAAGGGAAGTAATGTGAATAAGGCTTGAGGTCCTTTAGTTTATTAGGGGCTCCTCTCATTCCACTAGTGATATCATGGCTTGTACTTTTAAGGCTTCACCCATCAGTCAACTGTTGACGTTTACAATTAAACAATAATACATTTAAAATATTTGTAAGCCATTGCATGGCAATCATAATTTATGATTAATTACAGGCTGGGGGAAAAAAGGGTGTTACAGGTGTCATTCTAGACAATGGAATTATGGCACCAAGGTATTTTCATGACACTCGGGATGGGCCATTTCCCAAAAATTTCTCTATCATGAGGGAATTTCTTCAAATGGAAATGCAAAAGGCTATTGATGAAGTCACTAAGGATCCGATAAGTCTTATAAAGTATTTATCGCAGGAATCTACTGAAGAAAAATTTGGTGAGGCACCTCTTACGGAAGATCAAACCCTTGCAAATGAAGAAAGTTTACAAGAAGATCTCGATGAAGTTTCTCACTCTCAAGACCCAGACGATACATTGGTCTCTATTTTCTACCTCAAGGAAGATGAAGTTGTCTAGCCTTGTGAAGAAGTAATCAGTTCCAATGATGCAAGAGAATTCCTGGAGGAATCCTCAATGATGATTGACGATCATATTGATGGTTTCATATGTATCCGAAAGCGTGGATGGGATATTAGATGTTTTAGTTTTCATAAAAATTCCATCTATAAAAAAGAAGGTGATTTCCAAGCAAGGATTGCATAAATATTTCCCGCGGAAGAATGTTTTTCATGCTTGAATGATCCATATATCTCGCATCCCAATAATGATATGATCACAGATTTGTTTCATCCACCACTAGATGTCTTGTTGTAGTGCACTTATGTTGAATCCCAACCATACCTTCAGGATTATCCTTTTGAGGATGTGGCTAGATCAAAACAGTCAGAGATCCACACTACAAAGAAACAATATTTTCATCTTAGAGCTTATGGATTTGCAAATAAAGAGGAAACATATTCTAAGTGTGGGAAAAAATTATTTCTTTAGACTTGAGGTTGTCCCTTATCTCATCTCTTCTACTCTAGGAAATCATAGGGTTTTCTTGGGATCTTTCATCTCCTCTCAGTATTTAGAAAGTAGTGATCATGTTAACGAGGAAGACGATGAGCCATCATCTATACGTGGTAACTCTACTAAGAGATGGGTGGATAAAACATGTGGCTATTCTTCCCAACATGATTCTCTCCCTCCCACCCACCTCCATAAGTTGTTTTTCTATGATTCATTGCATGCTTATTTATGATCGTGATTATTTTGTGCTTAACTTATCTTTGTTGTATTACATGATTAAGCACAGGGAAAGATACCTTGATGAGATGTTGACTGGGTGGTTGCACTGGTTGTATGACTTCACTTGATGTCACAAAGCACTTGACATCTACGGGCCTCGGTCCCTAGGTAAGTAGGTAGGGCATTTCATTTCTTGCATTCACATTTGTGTTTTCATAGTAGTTTAGTTGCATTTATTTAGATTTTCATGTTCATACTTTATTTACATATTGATTTATTTCATTTATGCATAGTTGTTTTACTACATTTGCTTGAATCATATTATATGTTAGTTAGAATTTTTCTGAAAAAAAAAAAATGCAAAATTTTATTTTTAATGCATAGTTGGTTTTGATTATATGAATAAAGGGGTGAGTGCACCACCCTTTGATATACCAACGTATTTTGTTTCAGTGTGTGTAGGCACAGTTCTTGGCAGAAGATGTTGAGGTTCTCATGTACTCTACAACGAGTACATGTCCCAAGTAGGAGCTAGATGTTAACCCCCATTCCTAGGGGTAACTAAGGAGATGATGTCTCCAGACCTACAGGTTGAAGACATGGAATGTTGAGAGTCAGATGAGCAGAAAAAGACCCCATTCTTACCACACATCACCATTTATTGGCAGCAACAACGTCTGTTGACTCGCAAACTCGCAAACTAGCCACCAACCTACAAATAGTTGCAAGGCATATTTTAATTTTTATTATTATTCATGATATATTCAATATTTAACTATAGGTGGGACCCCCTAAGGAGAAAGAAAAGGTATTTAATTTCAATTATCCCCAGGATTGGATGTTTCCACCTTGCTGAAATGGTATCATCTACATTGTGCAATGATAATGCTTCTTTTTTCGGTTTGATTATGAGTTTTATTGCATAGAAAAGATAAATGTTTTTTTCGTAAAAAAATGCAAAAACCTTCTATCCTACACACATTCTGCTCATAAATGATATCGATGCTTATACAAGAAATTTATGAGACTTTAAAAGGTTTTTTATAATTGTTGAGTATCAACAAGCATTGAATACAAGGTTGAGTTCTAAAATATGACATAGTCTAGAAGAATTGGCAAGTCTAATATGGTTTGGTTTGAACGTCATATGTCACATTACTACATTCATGTCATAATTTTATATATGTGAAAGTGGTGGTTCTTACAAGGAAAGGAAACATATTACAATAGAAGGGTTGATATATTAAGTATTTAATTCATATGGTATATGATATAATACATGAACTCAACATTCATGCTATTGATCACCTTATAGCTATACCTTAGCGCCCAAACATTGAATATGTGTGTTGCATGAACTATTAACTTGTTTTGAATGTGGTTTTAATGGTAAACTTGGATGTGAGGTTTGATGTGAAAGTGGGTGGCCTTCATTTGAGTTGGTGTTTATGTGGCCGATTGACATGGTTATTTGGCACAAATTGACTCACATTCTTGGCATATTATTGATTGTTGATTGGTTATGGTGATAGTGGAAATATGATGTGGTTTTAAAAAATAGTTTTTTTAATGTTTTTTGAGGAATGTGATGCCCCATGCATTCAATGCATGGGACATGAGCATTCAATTGAGTTGATTTTACCACACTCGCATTGTTCTTGGCATTTCATTTTTGCATTAGATTTTTTAGGCTGTGGAGCGACAATGTTATTCCAAGGAACGACTGTGGTAGTTTTTGAAAACTATAACACTGATTTATAGGAGGTATTTGAAGCGCTAAGTGAAGGTATGTTATTCTAGCTTGTACCCATCAAACATATTTTTCTTTTTGCAGCAAATAGTTTTGGAATAACTCTGCTTCACTAGTAATGAGTATGCTTGTTCTGTTCGAGCTCATTTTTCTCATTCCAAAAGAAATGCTTCCTTGTTTGGTTTTCCTAGCATTAACCCTCCTCCTAAAAACTACTACCCCTAGCTCTCAATTGTGTAAAGTCATTGCAAATGGTTTATTTTTCATTATGTACAACTTCTTCCTTGTTCTTTTCCAAAAACTCAGGCCTCTATTGTAACCTCCTTTTGTTTCTCTCACCGGTACTTGAAGTCTTGGACAAAAAAAATTTAGGAAAAAAATCATGGGTTTCCTTCTTGATGTTTCCTTTGTTTTCTGTTCAAATGGTTTTAAACCCATGTCTTTAAATCAACAACTTATAATGCTACTCGACCTTGTGTTGTAAATAACTTACCTAAACATTTTCATGTCGATGGATCTTGTTGGAAATACTGAGAGGGGAGGTGAATCAATATTACCTTTTTAAAACAATTATTAATTACTTTGTTTTTCTAATTATCACAATAGATCATCAATGGACTTGTATTTAAAAAATCAGTTATATAAATCAAGAATCACAAAGCTTATAAAGAATCATTTGTAATTGTGAAGGACACCAATCCTCTTTAGAGCACCAACTCTTTGAGACACAAATACCCTTCTTCAAGGCACCAACCCTAGGAAGCACCAACTCCCTTGTTTTAGGAATCAACCCTAGGAAGCACCAACTCCCTTGTTTTTAGGGCACCAACCCTAGAAAGCACTAACTCCCTTGTTTTAGGGAACCAACCCTAGGAAGCACCAACTCTCTTATTTTCACACTTTACTTAGTAAAGGATATGAATCCTTCCTTGCTCCTCCCTTCCACCTTCACTACATAAGTATCTTCAATTTTCTTTCTTGGACTCTCTGTCTACTTTTGATCTTCTGATCTAGATTGCATAGACTCTTTCCTTTCGCCTTGTTTTCATTTTTATATACTTTCCAAAAGATATAAGGTTGAACCATTGTGTCTTTTAATATTGAACCATTGTGTATTTTTGTATGAAACAATGCACCTCTTCAATTTAAGTAAATAACTTATGTTATTCTGATTATTTATTCATATATCAAAATTAAAAGTTCTTTTTAATTTAGTAAGAGGGATTTTCATAAATCGATCATAGGTATGGATCAATTTCTTTTAATTCAATCTCATGCATCTTTATTTCATTCTCAACTTAAATTTATCATATCAAAGCTTTTCGATTATCTCTCTAATGCATTTCTTATGTTGGATCACTTAAGATCAATCATGAAAAATTTCAGATCTTTATCTCATTCAAAATTCCTTCCTGTCAGTGGCAAAGCTCATCCTCTATGTGTTAAGTTATGTACAAAAGCACTTTAGGACCTCTATTCCATATGATCACGAGTGGTGTCTAAGTGCTAACCCAAGCGAGGGATTAATCGCTTATCAAGATCGATGGTTGTGTTTTATTTGCAAGTTGAGATGGATGGTTCTCACTTCCTCCGGGACTTTGACATTTCAGGAATCCGACCTTTTCAATATTCCAACTCTCCCAAAGAAAAATCCATTGGAGTGCGTATTAGCACTTCCCTGCTTAATAACTATCACGTGTCCAGGAGCTAGGACCATAGGCTTAGGTGAAAAGTAGCTCATGCTTTATGGGTATTCGGCTATTCGTGACTCCGGGACTCCGGTTTACTTGAAATCTGAAGTAGTTCACTCCCTCCAGAGGTTTAACTATCGAATAAGTCATAAATATGTGGTGACTGCTTGATGTCAATTGTTAGTACTCCTTACACTATCATTCCACTGTAAACATAGTTACCAACTTAATGAGAACTGTGACCTCAAAACGAGAACTCTAGCCCTTAAAACCCATATTTTTGCATAAAAAACATGAAAATCAACCCCCAAATCAAAAAGTGGTGCTACCGGTA
>SNQJ01S0003537.1:67202-109857 GCA_010110895.2 Picea sitchensis | reverse complement strand
AAGTAAACAAGGGGAGTTGCTCCAATATGCATGTTACCCCGCCATGGCTAGGGGTAACTAGAGGAGATCATGTCTCGTGGCCCGCAATGGAGAACATGATCCATGTTATTCCCATTTTGTGGGATAACTAAGGAGATTATGTCTCGAGGCCCTCAAGTTGCAGATATGGAGTGTCGAGAGACTACATGACCGACAATTTCACTTGCACAAATGGAGACCCTTTCTCACCACCACAAAGGTCAGGATTTTCAGATGGCATCCACCACACCAGCTGACTTTCGAGAGGCACTAGGCCTTGCTCCATGAGGTGCAAGTCAGGTATTATGGTGAGTGCCATTTCAATATTTGAGGCATTTGAGTATGTTGTATCTTAAGCTGCTTTAGATTTCATGACATATGCTTGGACATTATGTATGTTTCCCTGTTTCACCTTGGTGGTTGACATTGTTCCCTAGTAAGTGGTCTTCCTCGGGAATGAGTTTGCTACTATGAACTCCCTTGAAGAACCATTGTATCGTTCCTAGCCATACTTACCACTTTCCATCACTTAAACCCCCCATTTTCTTGTCTCTTGGGATTTTAAGGTGTATTGACCCAAGAAGGTGTTGTCCCTCATTCTATGGCAAGAAGGGGTCGAAGGCCCAGAGGGATTAGTGTTGGCTAAAAAGATAAAATCCTATATATAAACCTTCCAGATGCTTCACCCAAGGATCCCCCAAGAAAGCAATGAAACGCTTCTCTGTAAAAAAAGGGGGACCCACAACAAAAAACTGATAGAATGCTTAGGGGGTTAGTTGGAGGATAGGAGGTCTCATCATGAGCCGACCTATCATGATCATGGGTATCTAGCGGTATGACATTACGATCATCTGGCCACCAAGCCAGGGTAGTGGCTCTCAGTTGCACAACTGAGAGAAAGGGGGTATCATCACGAGCCAACCTTCTCATTTCCGCAAGGTATTTGTGAGTAACATTGTCATTATCTGGACACCACGCCAGGATAGTGGCCTTGAACTTGTCCTTTAAAACATGAAAGAAACAAATAATGGCAAAAGGATGGGCTTGGAAAAATTACATTGCAAATGAAGGTGCCACACACCCTCTACAAAGGCACCCATGAATGAGACACTACAACCCCTTGTATGTCATGAACCCCATGCTGAGTGAGTCTTGATCCTTAACCACTTCATCCACTTCACATGGCTTAGAGAGTGATCACTTGGGAAACACTCCTTGAACCAGGGAAAGATCTACCCTATAGAACACTTCGTCAACCCTCCCATATCCAAGCTTGGCAAGTCACATAATGTCTTTGAGCACTTACTTGTTTTACCAGGTAATCTTTGATGCACATGCTTAGGTGGCTCATTTATTGATTTGATTTACTCATCATGATATTATGACTTGAGATTCTTGGAAATCATGCTTATTTGTCTTTGCAGGACCTAGTTGGTGGACAATTTTGAGGAACACGCCTAGCTTGGGCTTCCATGAGGCTTGAATCCCACAAGTTGGATGCCAAGGGCCTGCATGCCGAATGAGAGACAAATTCCTTCAAAGGCCTAGAAGACAACCTAGAAGACATGACTTAGCTCTCACATGCCAAACGTTTTTCCTAGGAGAGGCAAAACATCATCTTTGGAGGCATGACATCACCTAGAAGGGCTAGGGTTTGGTGGTGAAGTTATTATTCATTGACACATGGACATTTTGAGGAGAAGAAGGCCTTGACCATGAGGAGATGGCCTAGATGATTGACATGTGGCATTTGGAGGCCTAACTATGCAACTCCAACACCAACAACTTGCTCCTAGTGTCAAAACGTCCCCTAAAAGGATGACATCCTCTTGTTTTAGGGTTTTCTTTTGTGTAAAATTGAATTTAAAGATGAATTGTTTAATATTATTTGGTTGCAAGGGGTAATATAAGGATTGTGGACCGTTTGTCTTATGTTTTACCCTTGATAATGTGGACAAACTATGTTAGTGACATTTTGTATAAATAGAGATCATAAGACCTCATTTTAAATCATAATTCTCCCATTGTAAGAAGTATTGGACTGAAATTTTCGCTACCCTTGAGGCCTTTTGCTATCTTGTTCTATGATATGGTTTCTCTTTGGTTGTGGAGTTGATGATGATGGTGTGCTAGCTCTAGGAGGTCATTCTTTTGCTATTGTGGTGGTTATCTTGGCATGTTATGGTCCATCTTGTTGTTATTTGGATTGATAAGACTTTTACTTATTGTTATCATTTGTAATTCAGACATCAAGGTTGATTTTGCTAAGGCTAGGTAGGGAGTATAAGTGCATACACCCCTACTTTAGCTCCATATTTTCAAGCATAGAATTTATTGAGTGCAAGGGTTTTGCTAAGGAAGTATAAGGGCATACACCCCTTAGTTCTAAAACCCTAGCTAGGTTACTTGCCTTGGAGAATAAGAGAGTTTATATCCCCAAGGAGGTAGTATCTTTAGCTCTTTTCTTTGACCCCATTAACGCATAATCAAAGGCACTAATCATTGCATTGGAGAAATTAAAAGTTGCATTGGTAAACGTGAAAGTTTCAAGTTTTAAAGTTATCTCACTTGGAATTTGTTCCTTGAGCCCTTGGCTCTCTTGCCTTGTTGAGGCGTCCTCTTTCAATCATTAAATCTTGTTGTTGTTACAAAACTAACCTACATCCATTAGGGCTGCAGAAAACTAACTCTTTAACCCTTAATAACTCCTAAACTAACCCCAGGAATTGGCTACAACTTTGCCCTAACAAACTACTAACCCTAGCACACTTGTTGAGCTAGTTAAAGGTGATTTTCATTGGCTTATTTTTCTGCTATAAAGCTTGGTTTTATACATCCATAAGGCTGATAAATATCTCTACAGTAAGCTTTTGTTTCAGCGTTGTTTTTGTGCTAGAATATTGCTTTATCATTGTTGAGTTTAGCTAGCCTTCACTAGTTTGTCTCTCGCTTATTCAATCATACTTTTAGCACTTATTTTGCAGCCTTTAATATATTCTATGAGCTGATATATATCATTTAATTTTTCTGAAATTAGGGACAACAAGCTTAACTTGATTGTCCAACTAAAACATTATATCATATGTTTGGTTTTCCTTGTGTCTCGGGTAGGTATTCACAGTTGGCAGGTTACTCAAATCATTGGCAACCTTAAGCAACCCTTTAGACTCATTCCCAAGCTCCCATTTCCATCTAGAAACTTGACCTTTAGGGACATCCATTCATACACCTCCTTTTCTATCTCAATCCCCCCTAGGGTCACTACCTCACCTCTAAAGTGACGAGAACACCTGCCAAAGGTGACAGTGGGTAGGTGCTCTCTAGGTTGTCACCAATTGGTGGTTGGGTTGGGATTTGCCCAACCTATAACTTGTGCGATAACAATCCCGACCATGATGATGATCAACATGTCCATAGATGGCAGCCCAGAAGCCCCCTCGTTCACCTTTACAACTACAGGTCAATCAAGGCTCATCACATTCAAGCAACCCATAGTATGGGAGATGGTAAACCATTGTCACCGTGAGGTATGTTAGTCCTTCTTTCATGTAAAGTTTTGTGCTTAATTTGTCGGGCATGTGGATGAGGATCTTTGGTTGAAGTTGGATAATGGATCACTGGTTTGGGAAATTATGTCAATTGCCTTGTTTCATCTTGGTGGTTAGCTTATGTGCCCTAGTCTTGTGTTGTCATCACCCATGGAAAGGGGTACTACTAGGGGGAGCTCTCAAGGGTAACGTTTTGTTCCCCTCCATACTTAACACTTTCCATCTTGGATCCTCTCATAGCGCACTAAACTTTGGCAATGGGTCATGGTCCATTCTCTCATGAGAAGAGGGGATAAAGGTCTAGAGGTTGTTTCGCAACTGCTATGAAAAGAATAAGAAAATCATGTTAAAGAAAGAATGCAATGCTAATGGATTGAAACCTTACAAAGGGGACTTGCAAATATACAATAAAGCAAGACTTAGAAAAAGACAAACAAGGGGAAATTGGAAAAAATAACACATAAATATGGGGTAACTTAAGAGCAAGCACGCCCTCCACAAAGGCACTCATAGAAATGGATTCAGTGACACCATTAGACATGAAGTAAGCCCTAAAACCATATCAATTTCACACTTACTCTTGAAGGGTTTTTACTTTCCCTTGTCACTCTCGGGACCTATCCCTCTACACGAGTTATATTATTTCATGTCTAGGTGGCACACCTAATAGGGTTGGATGAAGGTCCTCCCATACTTAAACTTGGTAACTTGCATGGGTTTTTGGGCTGGTGTGATGCTTGAAGGGGATACTAAGGTGAATTTTCTTACATAGCTTATATCTTAAGTTGTAGCTTACTTTGCATGTTTTAAGGACTAATGTTTCTTATGAACTTTGGCTAACCATGTTTTATACTTTGATTTGTTTTGGATGGCCCTGACATGGTTTTTTGAGGGGCGTCCTGGGCTTGTACCCAGGACGTTATGCCTTTATTGCAAGACATGTGCACGTGTGATGGAGAGTATGGGGTCATCCGGTGACTCACCACCGCTATAAAATGACTCACTTTCTCAAAACCTTGAATGATGGACATATGGACTTGGTTTGAGCAGATCCAGTGATTGTGGCACACAGAGGGACTGGGCAGAGTACCCCAAAACTTATTTTTCCCTGGGATCAGGAACGCACCACCGCTATACAATGACTCTCACATTCTCAAAACCTTGAACGATGGACATATGGACTTGGTTTGAGCAGATTCAGTGATTGTGGCACACAAAGGGACTGGGCAGAGTACCCCCAAAAAAAAATTTCCTCGGGATCAAGAACATTACAACAACAAACATTCAGAGACAGTGCAGAGATGACATGCAACTCCCCAGAACCTGAACGTTGGTCTTGGATCATGGACGCTTTTCGTGTTATGGTGATGATGTCATCTTCTAGGGTTTGACATGGTTGGGGTTTGATGGATGGATGGGTACCTGAGATGATTTGGCATGACCTTGGGTGAGGAGACACCCCATTGGACTTTGTGTCACCTTGAAGGATGCCACATGGCCTTTGGAGGCCCTACCTTAGCATTTAGAGGCATGAAATCACCTTATCTAGCCTTGACGTCTCACACATGTGGGCTATTCTGGTTTAGTTTTTCACTTTTATCATTTGTAAAGGTCAAATGAGGGGTCAACCCCACTTGTGTTTTGTTTTTGACAAATTTTGTGGACAAATATATGAGTTTAGCCTCATATAAAAAGGCTAAACCTCACTTTCATTTTATCATCGCCACTTCTCACCTTTTTGAGACTACTACTGGAATTTTCGTCCTATAAGGGTTACTAGCTCTTCTCTCATGTAATATGCTTGGAAGGTCTATTATGGATGGTCTTTGCTGATTTTGGATGGAAATTTCTGCAATTAGGGTTTTATCTCATGGTTTCTTGGATAAAGTAAGTGAATTTTTGCAATTTATTCTTATGCTATTGATGTTTATGGTGAATTTTCTATTTTATGCAAGACATCTTGTTTACTGAAACCCTAAGAGAGGAACATAAGTGCTTCTTCCTCTCACAAGGTGATTTTTTCCCAAAATCTGTGAGGTATCCTTGCTAGGGTTAGAACCCTAAAGCCCTAAAGTGATAGCACTTTAGAATTTTATCCCTAGATAATTGATCTTGACCTAGTTGAAGCTACAAGAAGGGAGAAAAGGTTTATAGGGCCCAAGTGTGCTTGCACCCTATAAGTCCTTCGCCTCAAGATTCAAAGCCTAAGGCCCAAAAATTCTTGCACCTTAGGGTTTGAATCCTACCTCTTGGTTTCAAGTAGGCCATCATTCAATCTTAGTTGCATTAGAAGACTCCATACCCTAAAATACACTAATCTAAGAAGCTCTTCTCTTGGTGAATTTATTGATAAACACTCTCTTTTAAAACCCTCAAGCTCTCTACTAATTTTACTAACACTAACATTAGCAAACTCACTATCTTTCTTGCTTCTGTTATAAAAGTTTGCTACAACCATTTGATAACACTCTAATTTGTTGCATACACTCATGTAAAGGTGGTGTAACTCATTCATAAATAACATCTAACATCTAAGGTGTGCTAAGTTTTCATGGTCAATTGTTGCATTTCTGAGCACTAATAGTTGTTGTTGTTACTAATAATTTACTATTGTCATATAATTGTTTATTGCTGTAAATTAGTATTAGTGATTGCAACTCATCTTGTCTAGTATCATAAGAGGTTGTTCTTGCATAATTTAGCTTGGAAATTGTTACATATATGTTGCAAAGTGTTATTGTTCCAGGAAGGTACTCAAACAACTTCATACCTCTTCTACTTTCTTGACCTAAACTAATCATTCGGTGATCAAGACAGGGGGTGATAGGCTTGACTACTATACTTGCTATTTGATCCCTTGAGGTCACCAGGGAAGCCTCCCTTGTGGTGGACCTATTCCATCACTAAAGGGAGGGAAGTTCTTGCTAAGGTGACAGTGGTAGGTTCTTCTATAGTTACACAAGAGTTGGGAGTCTTGTGTTGGGTTTTGCATAAGTACAAATCATGCGATAACAATGCCTAGAAAGGGAATAGTAGGGGAACAATCCTGAAGTTTAAAAAGAACTAAAAGTACAACATTAGTCTCAAAGCATAGAGGGAAAGCATGAATGACTCCTTTTTTAATGCATACTATGTCATAGTGCAAGTTATATACGCAAGAAACACCTAAGTGTTGATCAAACGAACCAAGAAACTAATAAAGGGAAAAAAAACCTCATTCTGAAAGACATGGTAGACTAGATGAAGTGATACAAATTGTTTACGATGCCCATGACGTGTTCTTTTATAGATAGAATCATAACGTGAGATACATAGGGAATGGATCTTTTGTAAATTGAAGTTGTCGATAAATATGCCACCAAAAGCTTTGTTTATTGTGTCAAGCAATTAGTTATTTAACTACATCTTCAATGACCTATAATTAAGGTTGGGTAATTAACATTTATTCTCATTTACTAACATCAAGATTCTTAAAAACACAAAAAACACTTTATTGAGGGTCATTACTCCACCCCTCAAACATGAAATGCCACTTCTTTTTTTATTGTTAATCCCCTAAACTACACTATATTTAAGATTAGGTTTGGTATTTGTTATGACCTACTAACATGTTCTCTTAAAAACACTAAAATTGTTTTATTAGATGTCATTATTCCAACACCTGTTGACACAATACCATTTTTTTAAATTGAGTAGTTCATAAAGGTATTCACTTCACATTAAGAAGTAATGTTTTCTTTAGCATCTAGTTTGGAAATAACAACGTTTTTAAAGATGTCCTAACATGAGAGCTAAGGGTTTTTAGAAATAATGGGTTCTTCTTAACAAGATAGACCTTTATGCTTCTTCCTATTGAACAATGCCCATTGAAAGTCTCAATTTAGATGAATTTGTTATGTCTTGGATGAATTTTGAGATAAGAAATGATTGCAAAAATCATTCGATTGATTGTAACAATTCTCAAGTTGAATCCTTGGAGTGAAGAAGTAAAGAAGGGAGTTTTCTTTAATATGTGTGTGACATGCATAATTCTTGCAAATCAAAATACTTAAATTCTACTAAGTCAAAGGGCACAAGTACCTTATGGAGTGACTTACATACAAAGTATTCTAATGTATCTACAACATCCATGGTGCAACAAATAAATATTTTTGTTGGATTAGATAAAGGAAGACGGAGAAAGAATCCAACCTTGGATAAACCCTCAAAGAGTTCTCTCTCTCTCTCTCTCTCTCTCTCTCTCTCTCTCTCTCTCTCTCTCTTATTTTTGCATAGTATCAAAAGAAGCAATGATCGACCAAAGAGTTTACTTCTTGACATGTACGCAAAATAATATAGAAAACCTTACTCACTCCTTGGAAAGACTAAGAAACCACCATTAATCAAATGATAGAAATACATAAGTTGATTCCAAAATCCAATCTAAGAAGTAAAGATGTCATACATTCATATAGGCAATGATTTTGGGGGAAATGAAATCAACAAAATTCCTATTAAATCAAGGACAACATGAATACAATATATACCTCTCCTTGAATGTTAGTAATCTCCAAATCAAGCTCATTGACCTGTTCATTCACCTTCAAAGGACTTTCTTCCCACGCTAAAAGTAGCGACAATCCAAAACTCTTTTTTCCTCAAGACTCAATATAACATGATTGAGGTAGGCTAAGAGTGCATAACAACAAAACTCACAAATTAGGCCTTGGAATCACCACTTCATATGTTTTCGTTATTAATATTTTTGGTGCACATTATTATGTAGCCATAGGCATTTTTTTCAAATTTGTTACAAGATTGTGACTTTCGAGGACACACATGAAGGTATGTTAGTGTCTAGGGATTAACTAGAGTCTTCCTCTTCTTAGTGTTTTCTATTGGAAATGTGCCATATTTTCCATCAATGCTTCCTTTCTACGTGTGGACCTTGGCAATATTTAGAAGTGGATCTCTTGATGGTATTTAGTAAAAAATGTGGTGTTGTCATGTGATGGCTAAAATCATGAACAATAATGTGTGGAAAGGGAATTGTAGGGGAACAGTCATAAAGACTAAGTGGAATTGAAAGTAGAATAATAATCATAGAGCATAGAAGTTGGCTATGAATGAATCCTTTTTAAGTGCAAAGAGAGTGAGAGTACAATTTATTTGTATAGTAATTATTGCTCATGTTCAAACAACAACCAAGAAAACCATTGCAAGTTTGATTATGGATGAATCACCCCTAGTGTTGAGCAAACAACTAATTAAATCATTAAAGGAGAAAATAACCTTCAATCCTAAAAATAAGGCATGTTAGATGAAGTGAGACAAATGGTAGGGACACGAGATCAAGTGAGACAAGGTGGTTATCATATCCATGAAATTTTATTTTGTAGTTGCAATCATAACATGAGAGATACATATAGAGAATGAACCTTTTACAAATTTAAGGAGATCTCAAAGAGTGAGGAAGTAAACAAGGCAATTTTCTCTGTAATATATATGTTATAGGCATAATTGTTAAAAATATAAAACAACTAAATTCTACTAAATCAAAGGGTGTTGGTACCATATGGAGAAAATTAGATACGAAATATTCCTACTGTATCTACAACATCCAGGTCATAACAAATAAATATTTTTTCCTTGAATTAGAGAAATGAAGACGAAGAAAGAATCTGACCTTGGATAATCTCTCAAATCATTATCTCTCTCTCTCTCTCTCTCTCTCTCATTTTTCTTAGTAGCGGCTGAAGAAGCAACAATCAACCAAAGGGGTTTACTTATTAACAAGAAAACATGCAAAACCCTACTCATTCCTTGGAAAGACTAAAAAACTATTATTAATCAAATGCTAGAAATATACATAAATTAATTCCAAAATTCAATCTAAGTAATAATGAAATACATTCATATAAACAACGATTTTGGGGGAAATAAAATAAACAAGATTCTTATTAAATCAAGGAGAGCATGAGTACACTATATACATTTCCTTGAAATGGTAGTTTCAAAATCAAGCTTCTTGACCGATTCATTTCTCTTCAAAAGACTCTCATCTCAAGTTGAAAGTAATGAAAATCCAAAACTCTTATTTCCTAAAGAACCAATATAAA
Organism: Picea sitchensis; assembly: GCA_010110895.2. Lineage (NCBI taxonomy): Eukaryota > Viridiplantae > Streptophyta > Pinopsida > Pinales > Pinaceae > Picea > Picea sitchensis. The sequence continues at coordinate 100,193 of SNQJ01S0003537.1, read as the reverse complement.
GTGATTGAGGTAGGATAAGAGTTCATAAGAACACTCATAAGTTGGGCCTTTTTGGAGTGGATGCTTAATATGTTTCCATTATTGAGTTTTCCAGTGCCCATTCTTAAGCAATGATGAGCATTATTGTCAACTTTGTTACAAGACCATGACTTTCAAGGACACACACATGGAGGTCCATGTGTATCGAGGATTATCTTGGGTCTTCCTTTTTCTTTTGGAGAAGGGCCATATTTTCCATTAATGTTTTCCTTTTAGGGTATAGACCTTGGCAAATGGTTTAGGAGGGGGCCTTTTGATGGTATTTCATAAAAAATGTGGTTTTTTCATGTGATGACTACAACCATGAATAACAATGTGTGGAAAGGGACTTGTAGAGAAGTAATGATAAAGACGAAATGGAATTGAAAGTAAAACATTAGTCACATAGCATAGAGGTTGACTAGGAATGAGTTTTTTTAAGCCTAGTGAGAATGAAATGTATTTACGTAAGAATTATTACTTGTGTTCATATAACAACAAAGGAAACCATTGAAAACTTATTTATGTGGGAATCGCCTCTTGTGTTGAGAAAACAACCAAGGAAACCATTGAAGGGAAACATAAATCCTAAAGGGGAGGTATGCTAGATCAAGACAAATTGCAGGGAATCTAGATCAAGTCAGACAAAGTGGTTATCATACCCATGAAGTTTTGTTTTATAAATTCAATCATAACTTGAGAGATACATATAGAGAATGAAACTTTTGTAAATTCAAGGAGATCTCAAATACATCACTAGAAGCTTTGTTTTTTAACTTCAAGTGATAAGTTATTTAACTACCTCAACTAAACTCTATTTAATCTTAGGGCATTAACATTCGTTTGACATAAAAACATCATGAGTCTTAGTAACGAAGTAACAACACTTAATTGAGTGTTATTACACTAACAACCCCCTAAACAAAAAATAACACTTTTTATTTTTATTTTTATCCCTCCCTAAACCCCATGTGAAATTCATCACAACAATTTTGAAACAACTAGATTCAACCACTGAAAAATGGCTACCAAATTTGTATAATATTTTTGGTCTATCTTCAACAACATGACTCCATTCCAATTCCATGGAAAAAAATGACCCCATTTCAATTTTGGGACAATTCATTGTGCTCCATTTCATTAGCATGGACCTCATTCTAAAGGTAGATCTTCCACAAACCCCCTTATATAATCAGTCTCTATCAAATTGTTCAAGCCCTTTCTTTGGAGGTAGAGTTAGGTTGGACTACCCTAACCAATTAATAATTGGGGTTTATAAACTCGTAAATAAAAACATTGACTTCTAAGGAATTTCTATGAAAAAAGTCCTTAAGATTTGTTGTGAAAGAATCTCTTGGTTTTGTAGGGGTGATATGCTTCATCTCTTATGAAGTTCATGGTTTTATGGTCTCATCTAAAGGAGATGAATCCATTTTCAAATGCTATAACTTTACCAAACCACAATTCTATTTTGTGTATAATAAGCTATTTTGATTTTGACAAGATGGTATTCCTTGAACCAATAATTTGTCAAAACCACAAGTCTATCCTTATATATTCAGCTTCATCTATTTATATAACAAATTGCAATATGTTTTAAACCTAGTTCAAAAACCTTAAGGAGAATTCCTAAAAATATATTTGATAAGTTATAAAGATGTTGGAAACTTTAGTTTTACTATAGTAGTATAACCACCTTAAAATTGGGAGGTAAGGATGGGTTAGGAAGTAAAACTATAGAAAATCACATGAATATAGTCTAAGGCATCCAAAGGCCCTTCACATGTGCATAAGTTCTTTTATAATACCCCCATTTAAAACTATATGAACCTATAAGAGTTGAAATGATATGTCCTTGTCATCTTGAGTGAAGACTAAAATTTGGATTGATACTCTAATTACTTCATTATAATTGTGTGTATTAGCATAAATGTAGAAACCTCATTGGGTTGTAAAGTTGTAAAGAGTGTTGGAAAATGGTATAAATTATATAGTAAATTGAGGTAGAATCAATTGATTTATGTATTATTGGCATAAATTTAGAAACCTCATTGGGTTGCAAAGTGTGTTAGGAGATGGGATAAATTATATAGTAAATTGAGGGAGAATCAACAAGTGTAGTGTTCACTCATCGAATTAAAAGTCAATTCTACCTCAAATTTTTTTATAGCTCTCTTCATAGTTTGATACCTCCTATAAAATTTCTTAGAGGGTGAATAAAATCTTTATAGAGTTTTAAGGCCCATTCTATTTTAAGATTAAAAGTATTCAACAATAAAGTTAATTAACTAAGCCCCAAACTTTTTTTAATAAAGAATGAAGACATAAGAGAAAATCTTAGAAGGCAATTCTTTAGTACTAGTGCATTTAGAAAGAACTTGATTTAAACAAAGTCATACCAATGCATTTGAAGAAGGAATTGATTGTAAATAGAGCCACTAGAAGAGATTGAGATAAAAAAAATTAATAGTTTGTGTAGAGAACACAATTGTAATTGAAGTCATATCCATTTGTTTAGAAAATTAATTAGTTGTTAATATAGTTACTAGAAGATATTGGAAGAAAATTCTTACATACTGGCGCATTTAGAGAAGAACAAGGTTGTAAATGAAGTCACGCCATTTTGTTAGAGAACTCAATCATAAACAAAGTCACGCTTGCTTGTTTAGAGAAGTCATTAATTAGAAATAGAGTCACGAAAAGATTTTGGGAGCAAATTATGAAGTACTAGATCATCTATAAAAGAACTCAATGTTACATAAAGTCACCTTGGTTTGTTTAAAGAAGGATCTATATGTAAACACGGTCACTGAAAGTGATTGGGAGAAAATTCCTAAGTACCTATTCATTTAATGAAGAAATCAGGTATAAATACATTCAGACCAATTCATTTAGAAAATAACTCAATTATAAATAAAGTCACACATGTCGATTTAGATGAGTTAGTTGTTAATTGAGGGAAAATTATTAAGTACCATTTTTGTTTAGAGAAGAACTTGGTTATAAAATAAGTTATACTAGTTTTTTTTTAGACTAGAGCTTCATTATAAACTAGTTTGTTTAGAAAAAAATAGTTTTTTTTTCCAAGGAAAGCCTCGTTGGATCCTCCCCTCTTCCTTGGAATATTTGAATGGAGGGAAACTCAATTACTATTTCAAATGATTGATCTAACCCTTGGGGTTTAGAGAAAACAATAGTTGTACTAGTCTATTTAGAGAGGAAACTAGTTGCAAATGAACCCATAAAAAATAGGAAAAACAAATCTAGGTATGAGAATATCTTACTCCCATTTTAAGACAAAGGATTAAATAAATTCCTAGGGAAAACATGTGCAGGTAATGAGATTATCCACCTCATTAGTGCACACGTTTGATCTTGACATATGCATTGGGTAAGTTGGCTACTAAACATTGTATATTGTATTGAATGGCTAAAAAAACAATATGAATTGAAATTGTCAATCTATGTAAGTAACACTATTGTGGGAATATCAACAATATTGTAGAAATAACGACAACATTGTTCATTTTTAACTAGAAAGGGAGGAGAATTGGCGTAAAATTATTTTACAGAAGAAATGTTACGATTGAGTTTCAAATATAAAATACTTCATATTTCCACTAATATCGTGAACATGTACATGTATTTTACAAAAAAAAGGGTTGTGAGACGACAACCACACACTATAGTTGCAAGGAAAACCCACAACCAAAAAAAATTGGCCACATAGGACCACATAAATTAAAGTGTCAATGTCGAAAGCATAAAGAAATAAATACACAAACAACCAAACCATTAGGCTAGAGCAAGGAAATATATCAAAATGTTATATGATTTAAGATAGTGTTAGGAGGATGATCAATGTCTTCGAGGGAACACCATCCTCTCATTGTAGGCATGGGATCAACCACTATTGGCTTTCATTTTTCATTGTCTTTCTTGGGTTCACTGGGACACTACCATACACTACTTTTAAAATAACTAGAGGAATACTGAGAAATTTGTCAAATTGAGGGACCTTTGTGGTTATTGTTGGGAGCCAACTCCTTCACCTCTATCAACACTCTATCATAGCTCGTCCTTCTCCATGTTGGTGAGGATGGCCACTTGAAACTAGAGAGCATGTAGAGTAGGAATGACAGATCCCTTCATGTGGCACGTTTCTCATGGAGCATGGCACACTGTTCAAGTAGTCCATCATCTTGCGTAGGTGTGTAACTTCCTTTACCACCTTCTACCTATGCACCTAGATATGTAGGTGAAGAAAGGAAAAGATTATAGTTCCTCTTGCTAGATCAAGTTGATGGTGTGCTATGAATTAGTGAATAAACATTATTTCTAATTTTCCAAAGAAGATTTAGAATATCAATTCTAATCTAGTGTCATGTTGTGTGAAATCCCAAGGGAGAAAATATTGCAACAATGTGGCCTTCCAAATGATATTGGATGGAAGAAAGGAGTGACAAATCTTAGAATCCATTGACTAGGTTGAGTGAGCATATTTACAAAAGAATAATAAGATGTTTAGAGTTTCATTCTTGCCACAAAATGGGAATTCAAGGTTTGAAACTCCCAAGTATTTCAAATGTTTCCCTATTGGCAAGCCAACATGCATTAAGTAGAAAGTTAAACACGATTTTGGGGGCTCTAAGTTCCACTCCAAATGGATTTTAGACAATAATGCTAGGTTTTCTCCTTATAGTTTATTCTCTAGATTTTGTTGAGTTTTCTCTCAAGCCCATGCCTATTTGAAATCCATTTGTATATATTAGTCGACTTGTACTTCAAAAAACCTTTCTTGGTTTCCATCTTCAATTTTTCCATCAAACCTTCACCCCTAGAAGGCCAACATTTACAAATTGTTTATCTAGGATCAACCCTTATGCCTTTTCTAGGATAATCCCATCAGCATGACCAATCCTTAATTCTTTGTTTAATGCGTCCCAATTCATCTAATATTTGGATAGATTATCATGTAGATTTCCCAAAACCTGAACACCTTTCTTATACAATCTCTTGCATGAGAACCATGGCATTTCAACAATTGTCTTTCCCTCCTAAAGAACAATCAGGGACCACTGTAGATAGTGGTTGTTGAAATAAATCTCAACCCCAAGGGAGTCTCTTTTCCACTCCAAATTGTGTTTGATGGCCTCCCAAACTTCCAAAATGATTTTGACAATAAAGGTTCCCTTCATGTGGATAGATGTTGGAGTGGTCAACAAGGTTTGAAGGTTCATATTACTCCATGTCTTGAATCCAAGCAAGCCCCATTGAGATGATGTAATTCATGAGCAAGATATTACATCCCTCCTTTCCATTGACCACTCTAATGACTCATTTGGCACAAATACCTAGGGATTATATTGATGTGGCCAAGATACATATTCCTCATTTATATTTGGGGGTGCAATATAGGCTTCATATAACTCTATGAAAACCCTTGTCTCCACTGGAGTTAGCCCTAGAAAAATTTTAAGAATATTTTGCAGCTTCTCATAGTTGTGGGTAGAAACAACTTAGCACAATAAATATAAAACATGGGTAGCAGCTAGCACCCTGGTATATATTTGAAATTTTCATGTGAGGGATAGAGGTTTCAATATTCATGAATTGGATTGAATAGAAGATCCCTATCTCTTTAGACTTTCCCTAATTGATAGAAAGACAAATTTTGGCCTTTGAAAGTAATGTTTCCACTACCTTAATGAAAAATGAGTCAAATCCAAATGCTTTCAACATGGAGAGGATGAATGCCCATTATAAAAAACTTAGGTCTATTAGGATGAATTTAACTATTGTTTCTTCTTTTAAATAACAAATTATCTTTGCAAACATATATAATAACAAAAATGCTAGGAACATTTTATAACTTTAATAAGAAGAGAAGCAATAAACCATAGAATTGACCTATTTCTAGCAGCCTTGATAATTCCACTCCCTGGTGCAAAATAGGCCTTCTATGGTTGGGTATCTAGCTATTGGGGAATATGAACTTGCGAGTGCTTCCCCTCTTGACCAAAATATTACCAATGATGCTAAAAGTACCCCCCGTGTTGGGATCTCAAGCTCAAGACTAGAAACTACAAGGTTCCTCAGAAAACTCAATAGAAACTAGGTCATTGTCAACCAAAACAAGTGCAAGCCATGAACCTATTATTGGTGGATGAATCATTTGGTGTAACAATGAACACCTCCATACAAGGCTCTAATGTGACAAGGGAAAACCACCCTCCCTTGGATATGGTACACATAACTCTAATAGGCCTATAGTGTTTGTACAATAACTAGGACTATGATGAACACCTCCTACAAGCTTGGTGTGTCCAAACTCCATATACCCACCAATGGAAATGGAAATTCCCTTTCTCTCAAATAGGGTTTCGCAAGGGTCACTAATCTAGAGGAAAAGTCTACATAATGAAATTATTAACAATCTAACATAATGATTCCTTCACACATAAGGGCCAACACCCAAAAGATTGATCCCCAAAATAGAAGCTAACACCCTCCTTAAATAGGTTACAAGGAGTTAGGGTCAGGTCACACCATGATAGGCACTCCTAAGATCACATGACTAGCCCCCAAGGTATAGGATCCCTAAAATGTTGTTCTACACAAATAATTCACTTTAATCATAGAAATTCACATGAATCCCACACCCACATATATCATAAGGTCATAGATAAGGTATTGAGCAAGAGAGCCCATTTTTCAGTAGTGCATTGTCTGTAAGAGCCAATAATTAACCATTCAGGATGCTCTTGACATATAATGAATTTCAATGTGGGTCCCAAGTACCAAGATAACCCCATACAACACCACAATGTACAATATCATTAGTAATCACACATTCCTATAATAGATTTCGAGTTTCTCTTGACATCTAACAAATTTTAGTGTGGGTCCTAAACCAAGTTATCTTTGATTTCTATCATAAATTATTAAAAGTAGTACTAACATGTAATCAATGTAAATATGCCAAAAAACATAGTGAACTCAATGTGTAACATCTCCAAATCATAATTGAGCATTGTTACCCCATGTTTCTAGGGGTAACTAAGGAGATGATGTCTCAAGGCCCTCGGGTTGCAGACATGGAGTATCAAGAGGTAGATGAGAAGGACGACCCCATTCACTCACCACACATCACCATTTGATCGACGAAAGAAACAACCACCACACTAGCTTGGCCCATGGAGGACAACGGGTCTTGCTTCATGAGGTAACAAGTTCGGTCTTGTGGTAAGTGTCATTTTAATAATTGAAGCAATTGAACATGTTGCAAAGGGTAATTTCTTGATTTTGAAAACATTTTCTTGGAAATTATGCATTTTTGTCTCATTTCACCTTGGTGGTTGACATGATTGTCCTAGTAAGTGGGTCACCCTCGGAAAAAGGGTTGCTACTAGGGGGTCTCCTTGAAGGTTCATCGTAGCATCCCCACACATACTTATCATTCTCCATACTTCTTCCTTTTCGTCTCCTTACCTTTTGGTTTTTCGGGTATATTGACCCAAGAAGGGCTTGTACCTTATTTTATGGGAAGAAGGGGCTAAAGGCCCGGAGGCTTGTGGTTGGAAAAATATAAAATCCAAAAGATTTATCCTTGGCCCCTTGCACCTCAACGTTGGCCTTGGAATGCGTAAAACATCATATTCTATTCCCTACACGTCACATGGAGGCCAGGGTTTTGATGGGGTTTCATGGTTTGATGGTGATGTGACGTGGTTTGATGGAGAGATAGATACATGGATTGCACTAGAGCACTTTATGGCAAGGATCGTGGCCTTTGGAGGTAGGGCTAACACTGTTTTGTAGGTACATCATCTTTGACAACCATTTCCCTTCTCACAATACTCTTTCTAAAGATTCATCTACACATTTAACCTTGACCTATAGGGGAACCTCTCATATCCTTTCACTTTCCATCTTAATCCCCCTAGGGTCACCCGAGATTCCCCCCTTGTGGTGATTTCATCATCACTAAAGCGAGGGGAGTGTTTATCTAAGGTTACAGTGGGTAAATACTCACATATTTGTCACACCTTTGTGGTTTGGGTTGGTCTTTGCCCAAGCTACAATCTGTGTGATAACATTTTGGTACCGTTGTTGGGGAGGATTTTGAATCCTTTTTCGAACCCTAATGACACTTGGAGAGCTATCCCAAAGCCTTTTCCTAGTTTTCCCGATGACTCCACCCGAGGGAAGTTCCCTCTCCCTTTTGATGATATTCTAAGCTCATCTGGTGACTCCACAACCTAATAACCCACCTTTCCCCAAGGAAGATTCAAGCCTTCCAAGGTTTACCGAAGAAGGCCTCCTCATAATTCCCCCGTTGACAAAACCTTGTTCCAAGGTAACCTTCCCCTTGCTCCAATGTATCGTACTTGGGATAATAGCCTTTACAAACATTTGAATCTATCCATTATCCCTGGTTATCCCAATTCAATGCCCAAAGAGACTCACAAATGGTTGCCAAAGTTCATTGGGAACAACATCATTACACCTGAATAGCACCTTAAAGCTATTGGTGTAGCCATGGAAGACAATGGTATAGAAAATAAATACGTTTCATTGTCAAGTAATCCTTTGTACCACTTTCTACCATCTTCTTCAAGAGACATAGCTAATTCACTAAGTTGTTCAAGGAAATAAGTACAACAAAGAAGGATAAGATAATGCTATTGATTCAATTCAATCAAATCAAAAGGAAATAAAATGAAACAGTGAAAGAGTTGTAGATTTTAACTTTGTACAATTATTTACTGCAAACAAATTTTCAATAAAAGAACAAAAAAAAATACAATGGCAAATACACACATTACATAGAGATTTTTCCCCTGGAAACCCAAACCGAGAAAACCAACATATTCTATATTCATCCTCTCATACATTGTTTACAATACAATATACATATAGGATCCTGTAGAATCCAAAACCCTAATCCAATAACATGGATTAGTCAACAACCCTAATTCCTTAACCGGAAATAGAAACACCATCTACGAAAACTATGTGTTGAAAACCGCCCAAAAACGGATGCAAAAACCCTTGACATACCATGAAAAGAATATAACACATACCAAAGATTCTCCCACTTGTTATTTTCTTTGCATACAGGGGGTTACAAGGTTACATAGTCAACAATCCAGTGCAAAAATGCCCATAGATCCTCTACACCAAGAGAACTTCTCAGTGCTCATAGATTTTGTTAATTAATTTGCAACATTCTTTAAAGTGTCCACCTTTGTGAACAACGCCTTCTTTTCTTCAACCATGTCTCTAAAAAAGTGATATTGAACATCGATATGCTTTGTCTTTGAATGATAAGCCAAGTTCTTCACTAGAAACATTGCACTCTAACTGTCACAATCTATCCTTATAGCTTGTTGTACCAACCCAATACCTGAACAAAATCTTTGTAACCATATTGATTCCTTGCTTACATGAGTGGCAACCATGTATTCAACTTTTGTAGTTTAAAGTGCTACTACAGACTGTATTTTTCTCATCCAACTAATTTCTCCTTCAAACAGGTTAAACACATACCCTCTTGTAGATCTTCTATGATCCAGATCTCCAGCCTAGTTTGCATCCACAAAGTCATGTATGTCCAACACTCTGTCCAAACCTGGTCTTCCTTGGTAGCACAATCCATAACTAGTAGTCCCACACAAATACCTGAAAACTCTCTTTAATTTTGTCCAATGCTCCTTCCTTGGTTTTGACATATACCTGCTCAAAACTCCCACTGCATGTGTAATGTATGGTCTAGTACATAGCATTGCATACATTAAACTAGAAACCGCACTTGCATATGGAACACGAGACATGTCCTCCTCCTCTTCCTATGTCTTGGGACACTGATCCACATATAAATTTACACCTACAGGAATATGGACCTTGACCGGTTTGCATTCACGTATATTAAACCTTTGCAATATTGTCTTGACATATTTTCTTTGATTTAACCATAGCTTCTTGTTTTTCTGATCTCTTTTAATTTCCATGCTCAAAATGAAATTTGCAGCACCAAGATCCTTCATCTCAAATTTAGAGGAAAACTGATTTTTCACATCCTAGATAATCTCCTTGTTGTTTCCTATCAGTAACATGTCATCCACATACAAGACCAAATAAATCAAATGATCACCGAATAATTTGAAATATACACAGTGATCCTCTTTGCTTCTTATGAAGCGAAGTTCCAACATATAAGTATCAAATTTTTTATACCACATCCTTGGTGATTGTTTTCAACCATACAGGGACTTTTTCAGCTTTCATACCAGCTCCTTTCCCTTCACAAGAAAGCCTTCTAGTTGCTTCATGTAGATTTCTTCTTCCAGATCCCCATGTAGGAATGGTGTCTTCACATCCATATGTTCTACTTCAAAATCAAATGCAACAAAAACAGAGAACAAAAATCCAATAGAGGTTCACTTGGCAACAAGAGAAAAAAATCCCCCCAAAATCAATTCCCTCAACCTGGGAATAACCATTTTCTACTAACCAAGCTTTGTATTTCTCCACTTTTCCTTCTGCATTCAACTTCTTTTTAAATACCCATTTTCTTCCAATAGGATTTCTTCCAGTCGGCAACTCCACTAGATCCCAAGCGTTATTCTTATCCAAGGCTGCCATTTCTTCAACCATGGCCCTTTTCCATAGTTTTCCATCCTCTGAATCCACTACCTCCCTAACAGTTCTAGGATCATCATCAGTAATAGACAAAGAAAATTTTGAACGGAAATCAGGTGGAGTATACATTTTTGGTAGCCTATTTTCCCGAACTGATCTCCTCAATACTGGAGTATGAGGATCTTCTTCTTCTGATTCATGTTCTTCTATAGAGTCTGATTCATCAACCTTTGACTCAAACTCTATTTTTTCTGGTTCTTCCTTACTTGGTAGGAATTTTTGTTTGACAACATCTTTTATTTCTCTTAATACCACATCTCAGCTATACACAACCTTCTTAGTTTCTGGGTTCCAAAGCTTATAACCTTTCAGACCATCTTTATACCCAATAAAGATACACTTTTCAACCTTCTTATCTAGATTACTCATGTTTTTCTTTGGAACATGAACATAGGCCTCATAGCCAAATGCCTTGAGATGTGTGAGAGAGGATTTCTTACAAATCCATACCTCGTGTGGAGTCTTGTAATCTAGTGTTGATGAGGGTGATTGATTGACTAGATAACATGTAGTACCCATTGCCTCTGTCCATAATTATTTCCCTAACCTGACATCACTGAGCATACACCTTGTTTTTTCCTTTAACGTCTTGTTCATCCTTTCTGCAACTCCATCCTGTTGAGGTGTATAAGGAGTAGCTTTTGCCTTGCTATACCACATTTCTTACAAAATTATTCAATTCATTCCCGCGGAACTCTCCACCATTATCCGTCCTCGAAACCTTTATTCTTTTCTCTGTTTAATTCTCAACATGAGCCTTAAACTTTTTAAACCTATCAAAGACTTCGTATTTCTTCCTGAGGAAATATATCCAAGTATTCCTCGAGAAGTCATCTATAAATGAGACATAGTAAACAGATTTTCCCAATGATGGAACCAACACAGGTCCAAACACATCATTGTGCACTAGCTGTAAAATTATTTTTTCCCTTGTTGCACCAGAGGAGAATATTACCCGATTATGCTTTCCATATACACAATGTTCACAAAATTCAAAATCCAGAGAGAAGTTAGACATACCTTCAACCATACCTTTACCGTGTAGTAGTCGAAAACCCTTCTCTCCAATATGCCCCAGTATTTGATGCCACAACATAACATTTTCTCTAGAGACTGCAAAAGTTTTTTCTTATTCAACTCCAATATCAAAAACAATGGAAAAATTACACCTGTCACTAATAGTGCTTCCTTGCAACTTGTACAGAGTTCCCATACAAACTCCTTTTAGTAACACCATTTCTCCTCGAACCATCCTGCAGGTTTCTTTTTCAAATACTTTTTTTACCCAACATCAGTCATTTTTCTTACAAAAATCAAATTTCTGTCCAATCCTGGGATGTACAGTACACCGGCCAATGTTCTAATCCTTCCATGTATGAGCGTCAACTTGAAGTTTCCTCGTCCTATGATTTTATTTGTCGATTCATCACCTTGGAAAAAATTACCTTCATCATACCTTTCATATTCACAGAACCACTCCCTGTGGGGAGTCATATTAAAGGATGCACCTGAGTCAGCCAACCATACCTCATGATCTGCATGTGTTCTTGAAGAAGCCAAGTACACATCTCCTACTTCTTCCTTGGAGGTCTTTTCTTTAGTAGAGGGATCACCTTCAGATCCCTTCACTCTCTCAATGCTTTTGGATCTACATTTCTTTTTGTAGTGCCCTTTTTTTCCACATCTCCAATATACCTTTACAAACTTTCTAGGAGATTTAGATCTACCCTTAGATTTAGATCTCCCACTTGAGGACTTAGATATATTTCTTTCCTGGGAGCGTCCTCTTACAAACAATGCATATGTGCTCTGTCCTTCCATGTTATTCCATCTCATCTCCTTCAACAATAAGGATGAGACCAAATCATCAAAACTCAAGGTAGTTGTATTACTACCTATGGCCACAACCAGCCTATCCCACGAGTCTGGTAAAGAGCATAGTAAATTGATACACTTATCTGCTTCTGAAATTTTAATCTCAACAGGTAATAACTAACTTACCAAAGTATTGAAGGCGTTCACATGCTCTGTCACTGAGTCTCCATCTCTCAGCCTCAGGTTATACAGCTTCTTCTGCAGGAAAAAATTATTTACCAGGGACTTAGACTGATACAAATTCCCCAACTTATCCCATAACTTCTTGGTTGTAGCTTCCCCTAGCACATTCAATAACAATGAATCTGAGAGACACAATTGGATTGTTCTCTTCGCCTTCCGATCCAAATTTTTTCAGTCATCTGTTGACGTTCCTGTAGGTGCAATACCTGGATTCACCGCGATCCACTGATCTTTGTCTACCAACATATCTTCCATCTTAAGCTTCCACAGCTCAAAACTTTTCCCATTAAATTTATTAATCTTTATTTTCAAACCACTCACCATTTCTTTTCACTTGAAGAATCAATACCGCAGATCTCCCATTGTAACAAGGCTTATCATTGTCTCGAGCCAAGCCCCCAACCACAAAGGCACCCCCCTGAAGCCAATAATTGTTTTGATACCAAATGTAGATTTTAACCTTGTATAATTATTTACTGCAAACAGCCCCCGGGGGAGCAGCTCAATTGGCAAGTGCCATGAAAATGAAGTTCCAAAGAGGTTTTGAGTTTAACTCCCCCCGACTAATCTAGTGTGTAACGCGTGGGGCCTCTATCCACACCTGGAGGTTATAGTGGTAGCATTTGGATAACACGACCATGTGTAACGCGAGAAAAAAAATTACTGCAAACATATTTTCAATAAAAGAACAAAAAATATACAATGGAAAATACACACATTAAACAAATATTTTTCCCCTGGAAACCCAAACCGAGAAAACCAACATATTTTGTATTCATCCTCTCATACATTGTTTACAATATAATATACATATAGGATCACGTAGCATCCTAAACCCTAATCCAATAACCCAAATTATTCAACAACCCTAATTCCTTAACTGGAAATAGAAAAACCATCGATGAAAACCGTGTGTCGAAAACCGCCTAAAAACAGACGAAAAAAATAGACAATTTTTTTTGGGGGGCGCTGCCCTCGAACCCCCGCCCACCTGTGACCTCCCGGGAAAGGGGGAGTTCTTCCCTCCTGCACACTCGACGCAATGTAGACACTAGTTCTAGCCATGCAAATAATATAACACACACCGAACAAGAGTTTGGCACTAGATTTGATAGTTTACGCAGTCAAATCCCAAAGGATATATGTCCATCAAATGCAGTTTCTCTCCTCCTTTACTTGAATTCTTTTGAAGGACAGTTCGGTTTTATTCTGAAATAAAGGATGCCTGACAATTTGGAAAAGGCTAGAGAATATAATTCTCATATTGAAGAACATCCCATCATCTCAAAGATTGATCCCTATCAATTTCCTCGTGCCAAGACATAACCAAAGATGAAGAGCTCAACTAATGCAATCCAAGATCCAATTGCACTCATAACTCAGAAGTTGTATCAAATGAATACTCAGTTTTCCTAGACTCATAATAAAATCATGAACAGGTTGAAAACCATGGAAAGGTATCATCATCCTTCCAAACCTCAATTTATCAGACAACCAAATGCATGATGGAATCCAAGGCCACAACAGGAAGCCAAGGCGCCTGACACCTTGAATCTAATTGGGATGGTCATCTTGCAGGAATTACCATTGTTTCTCACTTGCCAGGAACCTCATCTAGAGGAAGATTGTCTTAGATGGACAACATAAGAAGACACAGACGTTATGGATGATGACTACATCGATGTCACTGAAGAACATCTTGTAGAATTCAGGAAGAGGGAAGCAAGACGAGTTTGGATTCAAATTTTGAATGAGATGGATGAAGATATGAAGGATGAGTTTAGGAAAAAGGAGATATTGACTTACTCTAGGAGGAAAAAAATGCCAGTTCCATCACTTCAATCAGCGGAGAAGGATGTTCCTCAAACAACTCCGGCTAAGAAGGATAGTCCTTCACCTCCTCCAACCAGCAAGGAAGTTCATCCACCTCCTCCACCACTAGTTCATGACTTGACTCCATAGCCTACACCATCAAATGAAGATCTTCGCCTGAACATAGATGTACCAAGCATGATGGGGAAGATGAACATGTCAGTACATGTGGTAGAGATGTGTAAGATTCCTTCTGTAAGAAGAGAATTTTTTAAGGCATTGAAGGTACAATATGAAGCGAGAGATCCTCTAGTCATCCTAAATACTATGTATCATGAAAGACAAGGAGAGGAAAATCCTCCTTTCTATCTTTCTTTGGGTATAAATCATTTTCGCTTGAATAATTGTATGTTGGATTCCAGAGCTTTGGGAAATGTCATGTCCTTGAAGGTTATGAAACAACTTGGTCTGCATAAAACTCGTGCTTATTGAAACGTTTGTGGAATTGATTCAAGGAAGGTGAAAGTGTATGGTCTCGTAGAGGATATTTGGGTATATCTACAGGACTTCCCTCATATTAGCCTCATTATGAACATAGTTGTGATTGATGTTCTAGATGCCTGGGGCATGTTTTTGTCAAGAATTTGGTATGCTACCCTTGGTGGTTTCCTCAACAAGGACCTTACTCATGCACATATCCCTATGGTAGATGGGACATTTGAGATCTTATACAGTCAACGTGTTGTGAAGAATCATGTGGCTAACCTGAATGGTCCCAATTATTATGATGAGTATGATGTGGGACCTCCTATTATTGAATATGATATTTCAAACTTGCCTTTTGCACAAGAGGATTGTATCGATACATTTCTTCCAAAAATAGAAAAATACAAAGAGAAGCGTGTGTAATACCAAGGTAAAGATCTAGGATCCATATAAATACTGAAGAAATATGAAGATAAGAAAGATGAAGAGCGCAAAAAAGATATCAAGAACATGGTCAAGGTAGGTCCACCTACTCAACCTTAAATTGAAAACGTACCATATGTTAACTTTAATGAAGAAACCCTTGCACTCATGTGGGATAAAAGAAAGGGAAATCCAAAGTACGATGAGAAGAGTGAAGTTTTATGGCCTAGCCCTTACATCATCAACAAGAAGTCTGAGAAGGGTACTTACTATTTATCTGCCATGGATGGTAGGAATATGCCATTACCAGTTGTTGGGTCTATCCTTCAGCCATACATCAACGAGACCTGACTACTTCATGGTCTCGACCCTAGGTAAGTAGGTAGTTCATCTTGATTTCTTTCATTTTGCATTTGTGTGCTCATAGTAGTTTAGTTGTATTTATCTAGATTTTCATGTTCATACTTTATTTACATATTGATTTATTGCATTTATGCATAGTTCCTTTACTACGTTTGCTTGAATCATATTACATGTTAGTTAGAAGTTTTTGAAAAAAATGAAAATTTTTATTTTTAGATAATTGTCAATTTTGAAAATTTTGATCATATGAGAAAAGGGGTGAGTGAGCCACCCGTGATATCCAACATTTTGTTTGTTTTTAGTGTGTGTAGGCAATAGTATTACTAGGATATGTTTAGGTTCTCATGGAATCTATGCAGAGCACATGTGCCCAAGTAGGAGCCATATGTTACCCCCCATTTCTAGGGGTAACTAAGGAGATGATGTCTTGAGGCCCTTAGGTTGCATACATGGAGTATCGAGAGGCAGATGAGTGGGAAGAGCCCATTCACTCACCACACATCACCATTTGATCGATGGCAGCAACATCCACCACACCAGCCTATCCCATAGAGGAAAACATGTCTTGCTTCATTAGGTAACAAGTATGGTCTTGTGGTAAGTGTGATTTTAATAATTGAAGCATTCGAACATGTTGCAAAGGGTCCTTTCTTGATTTTGAATATGTTTTCTCAAAAATTGTGCCTTTTACCTCATTTCACCTTGGTGCTTGACATGATAATCCTAGTAAGTGGGGGTCTCCTTGAAGGGTCATTGTACCATCCCTACACATACTTATGATTCTCCATACTTCTTCTGTTTTTGTCTCCTCACCCTTTGGGTTTTCGGGTATATTGACCTAAGAAGTGATTGTACCTTATTTCATTGGAAGAAGGGGCTAAAAGCTGAGAGGATGGTAGCTGGAACAAGATAAAATACAAAATATTAATCCTCTAGATTCTCGCCATAAAGGTCCTGAGTACAATTAAATTCTTCTCCACAAAAATCAAGGACCTGTAAAATAAAACACATAACTAATAAATGTATCGCTTGTTGAGGGAATGCACTTGCGGTGTGTTTTAATTTCTTTGCACATGGAACTCAATGTGTTTCTAGCTTCAGGTGGCATTGCAGTACTCTTTTCTTTCCCTTTCATATAATAATCAATGTTCATACTTTAATCAATAAAGGCATTGGAAAAAGGTTGGATTGAAAACGAGGATGTAACACACCCTCTACAAAGGCACCCATAAATGAGATAATATGAGCCCTTGTATGTAAAAAACAACCATGTCCAAAAGTCACACCCCCATCCACCTCATACTCTTTTACATGACTTAGAGAGGGTCCTCCTGGGAAACAATCCTTGACTTGGGGATTGATCTACCCAATAGGACACCATGACAACCCTCCCATACTTAAATTTGGAAAGTTGTATAAGGTCTTTGAGCATTTGATTATTTTGAAAAGGGGGGATTTGATGCACATGGTTGGGTGGTTCTTTTATTAAATATGGTTTACTTGGCATGAAACCTGTGACTTGTGGACCCTTGGAGGGTGTACTTGTTTGTATTTACAAGGTATTTCCAGGTGAAAAGTTGTTCATAGAGGAAAAAGGTTTCTTGGACCTTCATATAGGCATGAATCCCACAGGTTGGATGATGCACCCCCTCTTATTGGACACTTGGGAGGATGAAAATTTCCTTTGGAGGCACTTGGACACCATGATATGATCACATTGTATCCCCTTGCAACTCAAGGTTGGCCTTGGAAGGCATTATTATCCCCAACTCCTAGGAATAACTAAGGATATGATGTCTTGAGTCCCTCGGGTTGCAGACATTGAGTACCGAGAGACAACTTGACCAGCAGTGTCCACTTGCACAGACAGAGACCCACCTCACCACCAAAGCTCTAGGTTCATCACGACCATATCCACCACATCAACTGGCCTCTGAAATACATTGGGACTTTCTCCATGATATACAAGTCAAGTATTATGGTGAGTGTCATTTCAATGAGGCATTTGAGTTTGTTACATCTATTACTGCTTTTGATTATGTGACATTTTCTTGGAGATTATGCTCTTTTCCCTGTTTCAATTTGGTGGTTGACATTGCACCCTAGTAAGTGGGTCACCCTTAAGGATAGGGTTGCTACTGGGAGGTCCTTTTGACGAATCATTGTGTCATTCCCGACCATACTTTTCACTTTCCACACTCCATCCCCTCCTATCCTCACCTTTTGGGATTTTTGGGTGTACTGGCCCAAGAAGGGGTCGTCCCTCATTTCATGGGAAGAAGGAGCTGAAGACCCAGAGGGGATATAGATGGAAAAAGATAAAATCCTACTTATGAACCTTCCAAATGCTCTCCCAAATAGGTCTTGATAGCAATGAAACGCTTCTCCTAAGAAATCAAAGACCTGCAAAAGAAAATTAACATTATATAAATGTCCCCACGTGTTGACGTGTGTACATTTATGTGGTGTCCCTTTATTTCCTTGCATATGGCACTCTATGTACCTCTATCTTCAAGTGGCCTTGTGGTATTTCCCCCCAAGATAATCAATTCACCAATAAGGATTACCCAAGGTTTTGTATTTCTAATTAATTAATGACATTAAATGGGTTTGGTAAAAAGATGCATTGAAAACGAAGGTGCAACACACCCTCTTCAAAGGCACCCATAAATGAGACACTACAACCCCTTGTATTTCATGAACCCCATGAAAACAATTCTTCCCCTCATCCATGACACCTCATTCACATGACTTAAAAGGAGGCCTCCTCGGGAAACACCCCTAAACTTGAGGTATGATTCACCCAATAGGTCGTTTTGTCAACCCTCCCATACCTAAACTTGGAAAATTGCATAGGGTCTTTGAGCATTGGTTTATTTTGATGAGGTAGTTTGGATGTACATGCTTAGATGGTTCTTTTATTGATTTGATTTACTTATCATGATGCTTTGACTTGGCATCCTTGGAGGGCGTATCCATTTGTTTTTGCAGGACCCAGCTGGTGGACAATTTTGGAGGAACAAGCCTAGCTTGGCTTCCATGGGGCTTGAATCCCACAGGTTGGATGCCAAGGTCCCACATGTCATATCACGAAGACATGCCTTTGGAGGATTAGAGTACATCATGGAGGACCTAACGTAGCCCCTACCACCCAAAATTTTTTCCTAAGAAGGAAAAAACGTCACTCTTGAGGGCTTGACGTCATGGCAAGGCTAGGGTTGGGTGGTGGTTGAGGACACTTGGCACGTTTTGAAGGAAGGAAGCCATGGATCATGGAGAATAGGCTTATACTGAGGACACGTGGCCTTTGGAGGCTTAGTTCACCATCTCTTTCTCTAACAACTTGCAAAAAGTGCCAAAACATCACCCTAGAGGGGTGATGTCTTACTTAAGGTTTTACTTATGTGCAAATTATGAATTAAAAAAGTATTATTTTTTGTAAAGGGGAAATATTGTGGATGTTGACCCCTTATCTTGTGGTTTACCCTAAATTATGTGGAAAAAATATGTTTATAACTTTTTTTATAAATAGAGATCATTTGTATCTCATTCCATCATAACTCTCCCATTGTGAGAAGACTAGTTGGGTGAAATTTGCGCCCTCTTGGGATCTTTTGGTATCCCTTGTTAAATTTGGAGATTTTTATGTAGTTATTTTCAATTTACTAGATAACAATAGCATAGGTAGGATCACTGAGAGAAACACAATCACACGATACCCAACATTTATCCTGGGAAACCCTCATGGGGGAGAAAACCAAATAAAACTTCCTTAATATAGATAGCCAATACAATGCCAAAACAATAAACCAAAACACTAGAGAATATTTTTTCAAATGAGGGAAACTCAATTACTAGTTCAAATGATTGATCTAACCCTTGGGGTTTATAGAAAACAATAGTTGTACTAGTCTATTTAGAGAGGAAACTAGTTGTAAATGAACCCATAAAAAAAAAAATAGGAAAACAAAATCTAGGTATGAGAATATCTTACTCCCATTTTAAGACAAAGGATTAAATAAATTCCTAGGGGAAACATATGCAGTTAATGAGATTATCCACCTCATTAGTGCACAAGTTTGATCTTGACATATGCATTGGGTTAGTTGGCTACTCAACATTGTATATTGTATTGAATGGCTAAAAAAAAATATGAATTGAAATTGTCAATCTATGTAAGTAACACTATTGTGGGAATATCAACAATATTTTAGAAATAATGACAACATTGTTCATTTTTAACTCGAAAGGGAGGAGAATTGGCATAAAATTATTTTACAGGAGAAATTTTACGACTGATTTTTTAAATATAAAATACTTCATATTTCCACTAATATCATGAACATGTACATGTATTTTACAAAAAAAGGGTTGTGAGACAACAACCACAAACTATAGTTGCAAGGAAAAACCACAACCAATAAAAATTGGTCACATAGGACCACATAAATTAAAGTGTCATAATGTCGAAAGCATAAAGAAATAAATACACAAACAACCAAGTCGTTAGGCCAGAGCAAGGAAATAGATCAAAACGTTATATGATTTAATCTAGTGTTAGGAGGAAGATAAATGTATTCGAGGGAACACCCTTATCCTCTCATTGTAGGCATGTGATCAACCACTGTGGGATTTCATTTTTCATTGTCTTTCTTGGGTTCATTGGGACACTACCATACATTAGTTTTAAAATAACTAGAGGAATACTAAGAAATTTGTCAAATTGAGGGACCTTTGTGGTTCTTGTTGGGGGTCAACTCCTTCACCTCTCTCAACACACTCTTGTAGCTCGTCCTTCTCCATGTTGGTGTGTATGGACACTTGAAACTAGAGAGTGTGTAGAGTAGGCATGATAGTTCCCTTCATGTGGCACTTTTCTCATAGAGCATGGCACATTGTTCAAGTAGTTCATCATCTTGCGTAGGTGTGTAACTTCCTTTACCACCTTCTGCCTATGCACCTAGATATGTAGGCGAAGAAAGGAAAATATTATAGTCCCTCTTTCTAGATCAAGTTGATGGTGTGCTATGAATTAGTGAATAAACATTATTTCTAATTTTCCAAAGAAGATATAGAATATCAATTCTAATCTAGTGTCATGTTGTGTGAAATCCCAAGGGAGAAACTATTGCAACAATGTGGCCTTGCAAATGATATTAGATGGAAGAAAGGAGTGACAAATATTAGAATCCCATGACTAGGACGATTGAGCATATTTACAAAAGAATAATAAGATGTTTAGAGTTTCATTCTTGCCACAAAATGGGAATTCAAGGTTTGAAACTCCCAAGTATTTCAAATGTTTCCCTATGGGCAAGCTAACATGCATTAAGGAGAAAGTTAAACATGATTTTTGGGGCTCTAAGTATCAGTCCAAATGGATTTTAGACAATAAT
The DNA here is from genome assembly GCA_010110895.2 of Picea sitchensis. Taxonomy (NCBI): domain Eukaryota; kingdom Viridiplantae; phylum Streptophyta; class Pinopsida; order Pinales; family Pinaceae; genus Picea; species Picea sitchensis. The sequence continues at coordinate 78,933 of SNQJ01S0003537.1, read as the reverse complement.
GCTAGGTTTTCTCCTTATAGTTTATTCTCTAGATTTTGTTGAGTTTTCTCTCAAGCCCATGCCTATTTGAAATCCATTTGTATATATTAGTCGACTTGTACTTCAAAAACCTTTCTTTGTTTCCATCTCCATTTTTTCCATCAAACCTTCACCCCTAGAAGGCCAACATTTACAAATAGTTTATCTAGGATCAACCCTTATGCCTTTTCTAGGATAATCCCATCAGCAAGACCAATCCTTAATTATTTGTTTAAGGCGTCCCAATTCTTCTAATATTTGGATAGATTATCATGTAGATTTCCCAAAACCTGAACACCTTTCTTATAAAATTTCTTGCAAGAGAACCATGACATTTCAACAATTGTCTTTCCGTCCTAAAGAACAATCGGGGACCACTGTAGATAGTGGTTGTTGAAATAAATATCAACCCCAAGGGAGTCACTTTTCCACTCCAAATTGTGTTTGATGGCCTCCCAAACTTCCAAAATTCTTCTGACAATAAAGGTTCCCTTCATGTGGATAGGTGTTGGAGTGGTAAACAAGATTTGAAGGTTCATATTACTCCATGTCTTGAAGCCGAGCAATCCCCTTGAGATGATGTAATTCATGAGCAAGATATTACATGCCTCCTTTCCATCGACCACTCTAATGACTCATTTGGCACAAATCGCTAGGGATTGTATTGATGTGGCCAAGATACATATTCCTCATTTATATTTGGGGGTGCAATATAGGCTTCATATAACTCTATTAAAACCCTTGTCTCCACTGGAGTTATCCCTAGAAAAATTTTAAGAAGGTTTTTTAGCTTCTCATAGTTGTGGGCATAAACAACTTAGCACAATAAATATAAAACATGGGTAGCAGCTAGAGCCCTGGTATATATTTGAAATTTTCATGTGAGGGATAGAGGTTTCAAGATCCATGTATTGCATTGAATAGAAGATCCTTATGTCTTTAGACTTTCCCTAATTGATAGAAAGACAAATTTTGGCCTTTGAAAGTAATTTTTCCACTACCTTAATGAAAAATGAGTCAAATCCAAATGATTTCAACATGGAGAGGATGAATGTCCAGTATAAAAAACTTAGGTCTATTAGGATGAAGTTTAACTATTGTTTCTTCTTTAAATAACAAACTATCCAACCACAATTATCTTTGCAAACATATATAATAACAAAAATGCTAGGCACATTTTATAACTTTGATAAGAAGAGAAGCAATAAACCATAGTACTAACCTATTTCTAGTCGCCTTGATAATTTCACTTCCTGGTGAAAAATAGGCCTTTTATGGTTGGGCATCTATCTATTGGGGAAAATGCACTTGTGAGTGCTTCCCCTCTTGACCAAAATATGACCAATGATTCTAAAAGTACCCTGCATGTTGGGATCTCAAGCTCAAGACTAGAAACTACAAGGTTCCTCAGAAACCTCAATAGAAGCTAGGTCATTGTCAACCAAAACAAGTGCAAGCCATGAACCTCTTATTGGTGGATGAATCATTTGGTGTAACAATGAACACCTCCATACAAGGCTCTGATGTGATGAGGGAAAACCACCCTCTCTTGGATATGGTACACATAACTCTAATAGGTCTATAGTGCTCGTACAATAACCAGGACTAGGATGAACACCTCCTACAAGCTTGGTGTGTCCAAATTCCATATACCCACCAATGGAAATGGAAATTCCCTTTCTCTCAAATAGGGTTTCGCAAGGGTCACTAATCTAGGGGAAAAGTCTACATAATGAAATTATTAACAATCTAACATGAGGATTCCTTCACACATAAGGGCCAGCACCCAAAATATTGATCCCCCAAAAAGAAGCTAACACCCTCCTTAAATAGGTTACAAGGAGTTAGGGTTAGGTCACACCATGATAGGCACTCCCAAGATCACATGACTAGCCCCCAAGGTATAGGATCCCTAAAATGTTGTTCTACACAAATAATTCACTTTAATCATAGAAATTCACATGAATCCCACACCCACGTATATCATAAGGTCATAGATAAGGTATTGAGCAAGAGAGCCCATTTTTCAGTAGTGCATTGTCTGCAAGAGCCAATAATTAACCATTCAGGGTGTTCTTGACATATAATGAATTTCAATGTGGGTCCCGAGTACCAAGATAACCCCAGAAAACACCACAACATACAATATCATTAGTAATCACACATGCCTATAATAGATTTCGAGTTTCTCTTAACATCTGACAAATTTTAGTGTGGGTCCTAAACCAAGTAATCTTTTATTTCCATCATAAATTATTAAAAGTAATATTAACATGTAATCAATGGAAATATGCAAAAAAACATAGTGAACTCAATGTGTAACATCTCCAAATCATAATTGAGCATTGTTACCCAACATTTCTAGGGGTAACTAAGGAGATGATATCTCAAGGCCCTCGGGTTGCATACATGGAGTATCGAGAGGCAGATGAGAAGGAAGACCCCATTCACTCACTACACATCACCATTTGATCGACGAAAGAAACAACCACCACACCAGCTTGGCCCATAGAGGACAACGGGTCTTGCTTCATGAGGTAACAAGTTCGGTCTTGTGGTAAGTGTCATTTTAATAATTGAATCATTTGAACATGTTGCAAAGGGTACTTTTTTTATTTTGAAAACATTTGCTTGGAAATTATGCATTTTGTCTCATTTCACCTTGGTGGTTGACATGATTGTCCTAGTAAGTGGGTCACCCTCGGAAAAAGGGTTGCTACTTCTTCCTTTTCGTCTCCTCACCTTTTGGGTTTTTGGGTATATTGATCCAAGAAGGGAGTGTACCTTATTTCATGGGAAGAATGGGTTAAAGGAACAGAGGTTTGTGGTTGGAAAAATATAAAATCCAAAAGATTAATCCTCTAGATGCTCATCCTAAAGGTCATGAGAGAAATGAAATGTGTCTCCACAAAAATCAAGGACATTTAAAATAAAACACATAACTAATAAATATCTCGCTTGTTGAGGGAATGCAGTTGCAGTGTCTTTTACTTTACTTGCACATTGTTATCACCATAACAATTTTTTTGATGGAATCCAAGTCTCGGGACTTAGAGAGAGGCTAAACAAGTGTAGAGACATGATAAACTGGAGTTTGGGGCCACATCTAATGGAATAAGGCTAAATCTAGCGAAGGCACGAGGTTGATGGGACCCGGTGGGCCACAGATCTCAGGCACCATAGATCAATGGTCAGAAGCCATATCGGATGGAGAACTAGCACAGAGTATAATTGTTTGAAAGCAGGCCGATGAAAATACTGTGGTTTCGTCTCAGGACCATGTGGCGCCACTAGATGCATATTGAGGAGAAAAGCAATCTGCTCCAAATCGTTGTGCCTCATCCACGATATAGGGAAGCGTATATAAGGGGAGGGACCCTTGTCATTATTTTATACTTTTTTCAAATCATTTGAACGTTAAAAGTGGTGTGATTTCTCTATTCAAACCTAATCTCAACAGTGCGCCAAATTCTCATGTCTTCCGCTCATTCGTAGGTATTTTTCATTATCACCATGGATCCTGTTGTTTTGTCTGTAAAAGAGCAAGATCCCCCGCCAAGCGAAGAAGCCCTAATTGATAGAGACTCTAATGTATTTGACATTGAAATAACCATCTCACCCGTCTTTGTGTCCAAAGCCAATTTGTCAGATCATGTAGGGATACAAATACCCTTTCTCAAAGTTTTCCAAGCCTCCATAATCCCTTACGTCATCAATGTCGCATTCCCCTTCCCGGAATTCATAAGTTGGTGTGCGGAACAATACTCGCAGGAAGAGAAGATCGTTTTAAATAAGTTAGGGTTAGAAGTCCTGTGCAGAATAGATAGCTCGTCAATTTGATACGCCCTTGGCATACCAGAGTCTCCCTCCACAGCGTTTGAACCCTTCGAGGAAGGAAATCTAGTTACAGTCTAGAGAGAATGTCCCCCCGAGGTCAAAACCCTATTTTTGCAGACAATTGTTAAGCTCAAACATTATTATGAGAGTTTGTCCTTGCCTATGAGTGTAAGCGTCATGATTATTGAAATCCAGTGGGCATGTTCCATACTTTGTCAGATTCTAGGTTTGGATAGTGACAAATATGTAGTTGAGGTCATGTTAGGTTTTCTATTAATCTTTTTCCATTCAGAGTCCAGACAGTCGGTCTGTATCTTTTTTGAAGAATTCATAGCTGATAATGTACACAAGTAGCTAGTGAACTTCCAATCACTAAGGCACTTCAGGTATTACACATACTTGCTGAGACTGTTCTTGGAGACAATGAAGAAAGAGTTCCCTGAAGCAACATTCATCTCCACTGAATGAAAAAGAATCACAATGCTCATTTTCATAAATAAGATCATGTCCAGAGTTTACAGCTTGATCTTCAACACCTTCCTGCCAAGACTCCTGGAGGACATGAAAAGTTACTTACAGCCAAATTTAGAAAACAAAGTAGGAGATTGGGTGATGTTCATGCACTCTACAGTAATTTGGGTATATGGTTGTCAAGAGGCACCTTATCTTTTCCCTATATTTTTGACACCCAAAGTATTTTCCCTAGAGTTCATCAAGAAAAGAATCATCTCAGAGACATAACATTTCCTAAAAATACACAAGGTGTCCAACCTGAAATTTCCTTTCATCATAGCACCATTTTTTGTGAAGACTAGATCTTTCTTATCTCGGATTTAGGCCAAACTCAAGGATTTTGGATTTGCACAGCTACAGGGGAGAATATATGATCCACATCAAGTCATACCTAAAAGAATATTGATGAGAAAACAGGGCCCTTATGAACATGAGTATGTTGAAGATTTTGACAAATTGGCAAATTTGGAAACTTGTGTTGATATGGAAGCCATCTTGCAGCCTGCTCAAACATAACAAGTGGGGCCAACCCTATAGCAGAATTAGACACAATAGACCCCTCAGAAGCTAACATTCCAAGTTCCCAAAGTAATTGTCTACACCAAGAGAAGCAGTTCGGAGGCCCTCGGCACTAGTAGACAATAGACTGCTCCCAAGAAGATAAAAATCAAACAATATCCACAGATAGTATATATGGAGGAAGAAGAGCCTAAGGAGAAAGTAAGTATGGATATGGTGGTGAGTGGCACCAACAAGGAAGAAGATGGTAAAAGAAGCATTCCCCAAAGTGAAAGCAACTCAAGATCTTTCAACAACAAAAAACACATGTTTAATAAATCACCTGGAGGAGTCTACTAATCTAAAGAAGATCTAGCAAAGCAATATGTTGTGAAAGGAAGCTTGGACATGAGTGAAATAAAGGAGTTGATACCCGAGGTAGAAAATATTTCTCAACATAAGACTTCTATGTTCTCAGTCAGAGATATAGAGAAGAATACACTCAACATAGCAATTGCAGATGAGGATAAAGTGTCTGAGGTCAAGCTGCAATATGAAAACATCAATTCCCTAGACAAGGTGAAATTTCACAGAAACACTAGCGACATGTTGTATTTAGACTACCTAGGTCTGAGCTTAAAGGTTTCAAGGTTGACAACTCATGTACTTAAGCTGGAAGGATAGTTGAGACAAGAGAAAGCATCCAACAGAGCTTGGCAAACTCAAGTCAAGAGATTAGAATCTGAAGGCCCTCAAGGGGTGAAAGCTTCTTTAGAAGAGAAAGACAAGATGATTCAAAGCATGAAGAAAAGGCTAAATATGTCTGCCATAGAGCATCCACAAACAGAAGAGATGGTTTCTCTAGAACAAGAGAAAGAGACATTTTGACAAGAAGCATTGAATTACAAGGCCAAAGTGTTGCAGTTGGAAAAGGAAAAGGTGAATTGGTCACAAGGACAGACAGGAGCATCATGCATGGTTGTTGTTTCACTTTCTACTGCAAAGATTGGGAAAAAAATTGATGGATTGGTTCAGCCTATGTCCTAAGTTAGCCTGAAAGCAGAAGAAATCAAGAGCCTTAAGGGAGACATAGAAAAGCTGCAACAAGAAATAAGAATAAAGGATGAGAAGATGGCCCAATTCCAGAAAGAGAATCAATCTTTACAAGAAAGAGTAGACAAGTTGAAGACAAGATTGAAAGGCAAAGGTCTATTGCAGGGGCCAAACATGTCATCTAGGACTCTATTGTTGCTAAAGCTGCTAAGTTCAGGGTATACTTAAATTTCATCGATGACAAAGATAGAATGGCCATCACAGCTAGAAGCAGATGCATTGTTGTGAGTGAAACGCTGGCAAAGAAACCCTGAGAGTGAGCCCAGAATGATATAAATCTGTTGAATTCCATTCCCACTGCTAAAATTCAGACTATTGGGGTCAAAGACAGGACCACATTGATCAGTTGGGACAGGAGAGTCATTTCCAAGCATAACTTTCTTAAATTAGTCCAAACCAAGGCCATGAAAATGGAACATAGCATACATGAATTCAAATATTTGTTTGAAGAATTGTTCATTAGAGGCCTCCCACCATTTTGGGATGGAAAAGGGAAATTATATGAGCAAGAGCAATACAACTCTCTCCTCACCCAATGCATAATGGATCATTCCAAGTTTGAAGGCCTGGAGGAAAACTTGAAAGGACCAAATCTGATGGAATATTTGACCACGGACTTTGAGATCTTAAATCATTTCAAGACAGTAAAGATCACGCTGCCAACTATGACTTATGGCACTTGCATCGACCTAGAGATCTTGATAAAAGAAATGATGGATTACGAGATCCCTTCTGACTTACAGTGGAAAGAGATCATGCCGCTAGGCAGGACAAAATGCAATTTTCTAGGAACCAACAAATAGCCTCCAAGTGTCACCAGATCAACGAGTTTGACAGAAGACCAAATCAAGACAAATGGCGAAGACAAAAGCCGAGCAATCAGAGAACCAGTCGTTAGTTTATGAAACGTTTTGTTTAATCATCGTAAATCGGTTCACATACCAAGACTGTTATTTGAAATTATTGTAGTTAGTTTTAGAAGTTGAAACGCTTCAGTTCAGCTATTGTAATCAGTTTCTAATTGAAAAGAACTTGAATTGTATAAACACTAGAAGGTCTAAATGTATTAATGTTGGCAGAAGTGCAAGGCACCTTTTAGTTGTTTCTGAACTCAATTGTAATTTTCTAGAGTTGAATTGAATACATATGAAGAAGATTTTGAAGTCTCTATGAAAAGATTATAATGGTGGTGATATGAGTTTTGTCTCCTTTCATTGTATGTATTTCTTGTGTTATTTAATTCCATTTTCACTATCTTTAGTTTAAATTGGATAGTTAAAAGATCAAATTCATCCTGTGATGCTCTCGGCTTAAGAAATTTAAACTGTGTGTATTTCTTCTTAACTAATTCAGAATTCATTTCAGTAATTCTCTAATGCAGTTATTTGTTTTCTCCTTCCTCTTACACTCTGCTTAAATACAATTTATAACTCAGATTCATCGCCTCATTTATCCTTTATCCTCTAGAGATTTCTACTGGCGAGTCATTGTTTTCATTCACTTTCAAAATTTCGACTCCATAGCCCTAAGTGTCCCTCCCCTTCCTTGCCAGCAACTTTATAAACTCCCCCAAAACAAACCAAATCTATCCATTCATTGCCAAAGAAATATCAAGTGACACAAGAGAGCCCTCTCTGAGTTGAGCAGGCTAGTGCCCGGCTCTAAAGTAGGTTGAAACAGTTACCTCTATTGTTTGTCTATCAGCCGGAAAAAATTTACAGAGTGCTAACACATATGACACTCAATGTGTTCCTAGCTTCAAGTGGCATTGTGGTACTCTTTACTTTCCCTTGCATAAAGTACTCAGTGTTCAAACTTTAATCAATTAATGTAAAATAAAGAGCTTGGAAAATGGTTGCATTGAAATTGAGGATGAAACACACCCTCTACAAAGGTACCCATAAATGAGACAATATGATCCCTTATATGTCAAGAAACCCCATGCCCAAAAGTCATGACCCCATCCACTTCATACTATTTTACATGACTTAGAGAGGGTCTTCCTAGGAAACACTCCTTGACTTGGGGATTGATCTACCCAATAGGACACCATGACAACCCTCCCATAATTAAATTTGGAAATTTGTATAAGGTATTTGAGCATTTGATTATTTTGAAAAGGGGGGATTTGATCCACATGTTTGGGGGGTTCTTTTATTAAATATAGATTACTTGGCATGATATTTGTGACTTGTGGACGCTTGGAGGGTGTACTTGTTTGTCTTTGTAGGTCCTTTCTAGGTGAAAGCTTTTTCGTGGATGCACAAGGTTACTTGGACCTTCATAGGGGCATGAATCCCATAGGTTGGATGATTTTCCCCCTCTCATTTGACACTTGGGAGGATGAACATTTCCTTTGGAGGAACTTGGATGCCATAAGATGATCACATTGTGGCCCCTTGCACCTCAACATCTGCCTTGGAATGCATAAAACATCATCTTCTATTCCGTACACATCACATGGAGGCTAGGGTTTTGATGGGGTTTCATGGTTTGATGGTGATGTGACGTGGTTTGATGGAGATATAGACACATGGATTGCACTAGAGCACTTTATGGAAAGGATCATGGCCTTTGGAGGTAGGGATAACACTATTTTGCAGGTACATCATCTTTGACAACCATTTCCCTTCTCACAAGACTCTTACTAAATCTTCATCTACACATTTAACATTGACCTATAGGGGCACCTCTCATATCCTTTCACTTTCCATCTCAATCCCCCTAGGGTCACCCGAGATTCCCCCCTTGTGGTGATTTCATCATCACTAAAGTGAGGGGAGTGTTTATCTAAGGTTACATTGGGTAAATACTCCCATAGTTGTCACACCTTTGTGGTTTGGGTTGGGATTTTACCAAGCTACAATCTATGTGATAACATTTTGGCACCATTGTCGAGGAGGATTTTGAATCCTTTTTCAAACCCTAGCAACACTTGGAGAGCTATCCCAAAGCCTTTTCCTAGTTTTCCCAGAGACTCCACCTGAGGGAAGTTCCCTCTCCCCTTTGATGAGATTTCTAAGCTCATCTGGTGACTCCACAACCTAATAACTCGGCTTTCCCCAAGGAAGATTCAAACCTTCCAAGGTTTATCGAAGAAGGCCTCCTCATAATTCCCCCGTTGACAAAAATTTGTTCCAAAGTAACCTTCCCCTTGCTCCAATGGCTCATACTTGGGATAGTATACTTTACAAACATCTAAATCTAGCCATTATCTTTGTTTATCCCAACACAATTCCCAAAGAGTCTCACAAATGGTTGCCAAAGTTCACCGGGAACAACATCATTACACATGAAGAGCACCTTGAAGCTATTGGTGTAGCCATGGAAGACAATGGTATAGAAAATAAAGACGTTTCGATGAATCTATTAGCTATGTCTCTTGAAGAATATGGTAGAAAGTGGTACAAAGGATCACCTACCAACCACTTGGCATCCTATACAGATTTCGCTAAGTTGTTCAAGGAAATAAGTACAACAAAGAAGGATAACATAATGCTATTGATTCAATTCAATCAGATCAAAAGGAAAGAAAATGAAACAACGAAGGAGTTGTAGATTTTAACCTTGTACAATTATTTACTGTAAAACAAAATTCAATAAAAGAACAAAAAAAAAAATTGGAAAATACACACATTACAAAGAGGTTTTTCACCTGGAAACCCCAACCAGGAAAACCAACATATTATATATTCATCCTCTCATAATTTTTTACAATACAATATACACATAGGATCATGTAGCATCCAAAACCCTAATCCAATAACCTGGATTAGTCAACAACCCTAATTCCTTAACCGGAAATAGAGAAACCATCGGCGAAAACTGTATTGAAAACCGCCCAAAAATGGATGCAAAAACCCTTGACATACCATGAAAAGAATATAACACATACCGAACATTCCCCCACTTGGTGTTTTCTTTGCATACAGGGGGTTACAAGGTTACATAGTCGACAATTTAGGGCAGCAATACCCATAGATCCTCTACACCAAGAGAACTTCTCAGTGCTCACAGATGTTGTTAATTAATCTGCAACATTCTTCAAAGTGTCCATCTTCATCAGCAACACCTTTTCTTCTTCAACCATGTCTCTCAAAAAGTGATATTGAACATCGATATGCTTTGTCTTGGAATGATAAGCCAGGTTCTTCACCAGAAAGATTGCACTCTAACTGTCACAATCTATCCTTACAGCTTGTTGTACCAACCCAATACCTGAACACAATCTTTGTAACCATATTGATTCCTTGCTTGCATGAGTGGCTACTATGTATTCAGCTTCTATAGTTGAAAGTGCCACTATAGACTATCTTTTTCTCATCCAACTGGTTGCTCCTCCAAACAGGTTAAACACATACCCTCTTGTAGATATTCAGTGATCCAGATCTCCAGCCTAGTCTGCATCCACAAAGTCATGTATGCCCAACACTCTATCCAAACCTGGTCTTCCTTGGTAGCACAATCCATAACTAGTAGTGCCACGCAAATACCTGAAAATTCTCTTTAATGTTGTCCAATGCTCCTTCCTTGGTTTTGGCATATACCTGTTCAAAACTCCCAGTGCATGTGTAATGTTTGGTCTAGTACATACCATTGCATACATCAAACTGGAAATATCACTTGCATATGGAACATGAGACATGTCCTCCTCCTCTTCCTATGTCTTGGGACACTTATCCACAGATAACTTTACACCTGCTGGAATAGGGACCTTGACCGGTTTGCATTCATGCATATTAAACCTCTGCAATATTGTCTTGACATATTTTCTATGATTTAACCATAGCTTCCTATTTTTCCGATCTCTTTTAATTTCCATGCTCAAAATGAAATTTGCAGCACCAAGATCCTTCATGTCAAATTTAGAGGACAACTGAGTTTTCACATCCTGGATATTCTCCTTGTTGTTTCCTATTAGCAACATGTCATCCACATACAAGACCAAATAAATCAAATGATCACCAATTAATTTGAAATATACACAATGATCATCTTTGCTTCTTGTGAAGCCAAGTTCCAACATACAAGTATCAAATTTTTGATACCACATCCTTGGTGATTTTTTTCAACCATACAGGGATGTTTTCAGCTTTCATACCAGCTCCTTCTTTCCCTTCACAACAAATCCTTATGGTTGCTTCATGTAGATTTCTTCTTCTAGATCCCCATGTAAGAATTTTGTCTTCACATCCATAAGTTCTACTTCAAAATCAAATGCAATAGCAACAGAGAAAAAAAATCCAATAAAGGTTGTTAACTTGGCAACAGGAGAAAAAAATATCACCATAATCAATTCCCTCAACCTGCGAATAACCCTTTTCTACTAACCGATCACAGCAGCCATGGCAGGTAGGTTTGCTCCTCTTGTACTGCCTGCTCAACTACATGATTTACCTCGAGAGTATAACCTAGGGATCAAACTATATGATGTTGAAGGTAGCATATCAGCCCAGAAGCACCTAGATTGGTTTAATTATTTCATAGAATTAGAAGAAGTGGACTTTGAAGATGTAAAAATGAGATTGTTTGCACAAATTCTTACAGGAGAAGTGAGGAATTGGTTCAGAGCCCTTCCAGTAGCTAGTGTCATAGATTTTGAGGCCTTTGAAACCAACTTCCTTGCAAAATGGAGCGACAATAAAAGTCCCCTTCAGTTGTTAGCCCAGTATAACAACATGAATAGATCACCTGACAAAATAGTGCAGGAATTTTCAAGCAGATTCGTAAAGGTCTATAATTTAATTCTTGC